>JAKWJA010000770.1:0-74405 GCA_027704765.1 Solanum habrochaites
CCGGTGATTGGTGCCACCATTACTTGGGCCACCACGTCCTCCAGATTGGCGGCCTCTCCCATTACCCCTCTACTCTCTAATTATTGGGGGTGTGTAACTGCTGTTTTGACAATACCTCCTAATCATGTCCAGTCTCTCCCACTCCTAACATCTCGGAAGTCAAGCAGAGGTCTCTCCTGAGAATGACGAAGTCTGGGGATAACCTCCAAACTCGAGAAAATGTTGACTGGTCTGGCGATGGACCCCCCCCCTGCTACATCCTGTAGTGAAGAACTGAATAGGTCGGGCTGGTTACCCTCCTGAACTCTGTCCTCTGGAGTAAGACCACTAACTTCGCCTCCCGTACGGAACTATTCTTAGATGGTCGACACCGTGATGAAGTTGTCTGGCTTCCACCCCTCTACCTCTATTACAAAGTCCCACTTCCTGAAAAGATTTTGCTGCAGCACTATTGGTAAGGCTGGGATCTTCTAACTGACCTCAACTCCTGTCACAAAGCGCGAATCCACTCTTGTGGACTGAAGTAATAGCTGGGTGGCAAACCGGATAGTGCACGAAATTTAGCCTCATAAGCAGAACATACATCTTACCTTGCTCTAGACTCAGGAATCTCAGCTCTCCTCTTGTCCCTCAAATCCGGGGGTATATACTTCGCCATAAACAAGCTCGAGAATATCCCAAGATCATCAGTGGTGCCGGTGCTGGTTGACACTCAACATACTACCGCCACCACAATTTTGGAATTTCCCTGAACTAATAGGTCCGCAAACTCAACGCCTGATCTTTCTACTATTTCCATCTTGTGTAGCAGCTCATGACAATCAGCCAGAAAATCATAGCATCCTCAGATTCAGCACCTTTGAACTGGAGGGTTTCACTTCAAGAATTTAGTGAAAAGTTCATGCTGATCACTCGTCATTTATAGCCCTGTAGTTAACCGAGGAAACGTTCCATTCCAATGGGCATCCATGGGGGAGCCACCAACGGCTGCATGTCGTCTCCCCTGAACCTGAGGTGTTGGGCAAGCAAACACTGGGGTGTCTGGCTCTGATCAGATAACCCGCTAAGATAGGTAAGAACCTGGTAATAATCTCTGGGGTAGCTGGGGGGTAAGTTCCTCATCTTGATCCTGCTCATTTTCCCTTCTTCACCCCCTCTTAACTACATCATCAGTCGGTGGAGGAGTCACCCCCCTATCACTATTGTACCCTGGGTGCCGTCCTCTACCTCATGAGGGCGTCCTCCTATGACCTCTACCCCTGCCTCTTGCCACTGCTCCTCCTCGAGCCTACGTCCCAAATGGTTGGCTCAGACGCACTCCTGTCCTGCCGGTGCTGGTGTACTGACACAGTTGTTGTTCTATTTCTAACCATCTGCGAGAATAGAGTGAGGATTTCAGCTACCAATTTGGTTATCACCTAGATACCCAAATTTTGGAAAACCCAAGTAATAGTCACGAAAGGAAGAAGAAATGGAGTTTTGCTAAAGTCCTATGAGCCTCTCACAGAAAAGTAAGGGCCGTCCCCCTACCGGTTCGCTCAAGACTCTACTAGACTCGTTCTTGTGTGATAGACCAACGAGAATCCTCAGCTCTGATAGCCAATTTTGTCACGACCAAAACGATCCCGCGAGTTTGCACTCACACTTATCTCCTAGGTGATCGAACCAACAAATCCAAACCCAACATTTACCAATATGTCAACCATAGTGAACAAAATAGAATGCTGTGAAGACTCACAACTCATTAATCAAAATAATTAAATAAATTTCTAAAACTCAATACTTTATTTTTCCCAAATCTGGAAGTCATCACATCAAGAGCAATATCCTAAAATTACTAAGTCTAAGAGTATTTAAGAAGAAAATAAGTTTGAAAGCTGGTCCATGTCCGAACTTTCAAAGACATCAAGACGTGAAGAAGAGAATCCATCCCGAGCTAGGAATAATAATCACCCTGAAATCTGTCGTGCTGAAGACTGGCTAGAGTTAGGACGATTCAAGTCATGGTGCACTTGCTGGGCACTCCAACAAACAGCCACAAGAAGGAAATAAATAGGGGTCGTATAAAACAGTAACACGTACTGAGAGGTATCATCGGCCAACTCAAATAGAAGCACTATATACCAAATATAATTATAAAATCAACTACAATACTCAACAGGTGGCAACAACAAGTACACAAACCATGGGCAACAACATCAAGCATACCCTTGATGACTCAAGCCTCCACACCATTAACTCATTTAGGAAAATAGGTTCTTCAAATTTTGAGTTCATTAACCTAACTTCAAGATTCATCCCCTCCAACATTGCCCGTGTCGGAACGTGAAACTCCGATCCCCTAATACTACGTGTCGGAACTGTGACACCCGATCCCCTAATACTACATGTCGAACGTGAACACCCGCTCCCCTCAGACTACGTGTCATGAATGTCACACGATCCCCTAATACTACGTGTCGAACGTGACACACATCCACGATCTCATTAATTTTATTTCATCAAGTCTCGTTATGCCAAGGCATCACATAACAGAGAGGAATTCAAGATTTAAGATTCACAGTACAACATTCTAATCCCCCACAATTTAGCACACTTACAACAACAAACCCACAACTCAAGGATATAGAGACTTACAATACCACCCATACATATCAAATCGCTATTAAGAGTTTACTATGAAATAGCATAAACCATAACCTACCTCCACCAAAATCGCGATCAAAGCAAGTTACTTCTCTGCCTTTGCTTCGTCTTCGCTTCTCCCGTTTCTCGCTCGTATCGCTTTATTTTTTCCCTCCCAATTTTTTCTCTTTTACCCTAATTATCATATAATCAATTATAAAAGATGATAAAAGTAAACCCACTATTTATTTCACAGTGTTACTTCTTTACCCCCTAATTAAATAACTTATTAAACTTACCCCACTAATTTCCTAAAGTTTGGGGTCTGATGTCCAAAATACCCCTTAAACACTTTCGCAAAATCCGACCCAGTCGAGGTTACGCAACCTGTGCGCCCGTCCGTATCTAGTGAAGGTCCGTCCTTTATGTCCTTCCAAAGTTCAGAGAGTTAAATTACAGTAAAGGTTTTTGTGACGGTCCGTCTATCTACAACGGTCGTCTGGGCAGCTCCGCCGCGGAGTTCAGAGAAGTCTCTCCAGCCCCATATTTTTATAGTTGAAGTGTTGTGTGAACGGAGGACCTTGACGGTCCTCGTGACCATGACGGACATCGTCTGATTTGTCAACCCAGTTAGTTATTTTCAAAATAATTTTACTGCTCGAACCGACTAAACAGAGGTTGTTAGCAGTCACAGTAAGGCAGTAATTGACAGTCTTCTTTTGGTGATTAATCCCTTGGCTCAAATCATCTTCAAGTACTCAACACAGGAAACTTCTTAAGATTGGATTCCCTATGATGTAGAATTGGCTGAGATTTTTAACACTATATGTTATGTCCATCCTTGTATTGTAAAAAATCAATTTACCCACCACTTGCCTATAATAAGTGGATTAGTAAATTAGTGTTCCTTCATTTGAGCTCAATTTCACAGAGGATCAATGGTGATGATGTGTGTTGTTAGTTTGAACAATCAAACCCTTGAGTAACTTCGTATCAACTTCTTTTGATAAATCAAACACCATTGTCTTGTAAGAATTTGCAGTAGCTATAAAATAATGCAACTACCCAAACTTTTATCTTGAAATGATCATGTAGATGTGCTTTTAAAGAGACTCATTTATGTCAAATCTGTTCCTGCCAAAATTAATGTCATCTACATAGTATTGCTACAAAACTACAGAATCCACCTTTCTATGGACAAGAGAAAGTCACTGACAGAGTGTGAATATTCTCCGAGCAAAGGTTTGTGGCTAGTTTTTTCATCCCACTGGTATGCTGGCCGCTTTTAATCCATGGTAAGAGACTTTCTCAACTTTACATCCATTCTTCTATCATCACTAGAAGACCTTGTGGTTAGTTCTCATATAGACCTCTTCATGGTAGATCACCATGAAGAAAATCATGTATTAAACTATCCAGTTGAAATAAACCCCAACCTTTTTTGCATCCAACCAATTAATGTCCTTCAGTGGGTCATCTTCACACAGCTGATAAGGCTCATTAATAACAACCCCTGCTTGGTTGTGTATAACCTTTGACAACTTAAACCCTCTCCACTGTCCATCAGCTCTGTGCTTGATCTGTAATCCCCTGCACCTACGATTTCTTTCTGCATGCAGTTTACTAAATCCCAAGTGTTATTATCATATAAAGCTCTAAATTCCATGTCATAGTTTGCTTGCCATGCATGGATCCAAAGATGCCTCTCAAAAGAAAATGGTTCAATGTCATGTGAAATTTGTTGCATTTAGTTGTCGGGACTATCCAAGCAAAAGAGGTGAGGGAATATGGTTAAATTTGATTGACTGGTGTGTGGATAATGTTTGAAAAAAAAGAATGTGATGAATGCAATTTGTAGGCATATTCACTTAGATATTTTGGAACAATGTGTATCCTAGTGATCTCCTAAGGGATGGTTCATTTTGTTTTCAGTTGGTATTGTAGAGGAACGAATAGTTGGGTAGTCCGTTTCCTAGATGGGCAATTGTTTGGGTGAAACAATAGTGGGTGTGAGTGTTCTCTTTGTCTAAAAAATATTATCACGTACAAAAGGTAAGAAACAGGATCATCATGTTTAGTGACTTCCTTAGTGACATCCTTATCCATATGTTCAACATTGTAAAATTATTTCTCAGATTTTTCAAGACATAATTAAAGAATCGAATCAGGAACATATCAGCAAAAGGAAACAATCTTCTAATGAAATTTGTTACCTCTCTATAATGTGTATCCTTTAGAGTCCAAGTATAGAACCTGTACCCTTTATGTTTAAAAAGATATCCAATGAAGATTTATGTGTTAATCTTGGTTCAAATTTATCTTTATGTGTTTTAAGTTGGTTGGAAAGCACAGGGCATCCAAATAATCCTGAGATGTGAATAGATAGGTTTGCTTGTTGTACAATGTTCAAATGATGTTTTTATGTGTTTAAGGTTATGTAAGTAAAAAAAAAACAACAACAAAAAGCCAACCCCCCTACCCAAACCCACACCGTCACCACACCAGCCAACAACCAACTCCCCCCTTCCCACCCCCCTGCAGCCCTCCCCCTCTTTCGCCCCCACCTCTCCCAGTGTCCTTTCCTATTGATCAAATATGTTGTGCAGTAATGAACACAATTCCCAAATTGTAGCGGGAAGTTTGAGTGATATAACATGCTCTGGCAGTTTCAAAGTAAATCTTATGCTTTCTTTCTACAACACCATTTTGGTTTGTGGTGTATAAGGGTAGGTTTCTTTGATGAATGGTTCCTTATTCTGGAGAAATCAAGGTTCTTTATTTTTGAATTCTAAGCCATTGTTCGTTTCTAATGGACTTTACTGTGGTCTTGATTGGTTTTCTATTAAGCAAATCAAAGCCTTAATATTTTTGCAGTGAATTACTTTTGTACTAGAGGCAACTGAGTCCCATGTTGATCTACTGAAATCATCCATCATCGGTTAGGAAGTATTTTTTATTTGTATGTGGTGGTGTATGTATGGTCCCACAATCAATGTGAAGCAATTCAAAAAATTTGTGGACTTGTATTTCTTTTTGGTAGGAAAAGGAATTCGTGCTTGTCGTGTGCATTGGACAAGTAAGCAGGTCAAAGGCTTTTGTGGCAAAAGAAACAGGTTAGTTGGTGAGATAGGCCCGTCATTAAAAGTAACATCGCCTAGCTTTCATGCCACAAATGATCCACATTTCCATAGACATACATGAACTGTCTGAGAACTAAACAGGACGCCAATTAATAACCAGATTCTTGGGATTATCCTTATTATTCTCATCAAAGGATTTATTACACAAGAAGTACATGAGAAAAGAATTCTCCCAGTGTGATACTGGTGTGAAACACAGAAAAATATGGAGTTGAAACAATAAAAGAAAGACCAGATAAAGCCCTGCATTTTTGGCACCTGAACAAGTGAAGTATAGTCCATCCTTCGCACTACACTCTTTATGAGGGCTCTCAGATAGGGGCCCTGCATAATACATGATGAATTGGTAAACTAATAGATAGCTGTGATGTGAAGTCAAACAGCTGGACAAATCAAATTGAATTTAAACTAGGTACTAGTAGCACCTTGATATAGAGTCAAATGTTGAATTTTGATAGGCATCCCGAATTCAGTCACTTTCACTCTTTATATCCATTTGCCAGTGTCACAAAGAATGGGATAGTGGCTAGGGGTCTTATTCTAATAATAAGCTTATTATATGTCAGTGGTTTGGTTGGCTCCTGAGTCTATAATCTAATGAGGCGCGGTGAATCCAACACATTTACAGGACATTTTACAAAATGCATTATAGAGGATGACAAGCTAAGATACCTTCAAGGTTCACAGCTCCCCTTGTCCATGTGCAAGATTGTCTGCAGAATCCTTGTGTCCATCACTTGTGAACTTCTTCATGAACATGATGTTTCCCACCAAACTGAGCAACTGATTATACTGGTCATTGTAAGACTGTGAGTCAATTGTGTTCTCTTGTTCCGCATACTTCTCAAATAATTGAACTTCTTGAATTTCGTGAACATTTGCTGCAGATCTTGAATTTTCCTTAGTAAACTTGAAATCTTGAGTAAACCATGTAGTTCCTATAACTTTTTCCTCAATTGTGGCCTGATTTCTTACCATGTCACAAACAAATTTGACTTATGGTAATTTTGTCACAACCCAGAAACGGGCCCACAGGGGTGTGTGCACCCACACTTACCCTCCTATGTGACAGAACCACCAATCTAAACCCTGACATTTCAATATAATATCACATAAAGTAATTGCGGAAGTACTTAAACTCATTAATAAAAACCAATTCAATACTTCTACAATTCAACGTCCTATTATTTCCCCAAAATCTGGAAGTCCACACCACAATAACATCTATGATCAAATTACTAAACTGAGGGCCCGTTTGGATGGGCCTTATTAAACAGCTTTAAAAAAGTACTTTTGACAGTGCGAAATTATTTTTAAAATAAGCAGTTATGCGTTTGGATAAAGTTCTAAGTTAAAAAAAATTTGTTTGATGTGTTTGGCCAAAAGTGCTGATAAACAACTTTTAAATCAAAATGTCTGAAATACCCTTTAAAAATGTTTAACATAATAAAAGTTAATTAATTTAATTTTACAGCCATAATAATTATATATTGCTATCATTCACTATTTCTTTGCTCATCACAAATTATTTATAAGAGGAGTATAACTTTTAATAGATTTTAAAGATATATAATTTGAATAGATTAAAGAACGAATTTTTTTTTAAGATTATATTTTAGTTTCATCTATAGGTATAATATTTTCTATCATTCGACACATTTTTTTATTATCACAAATTATTTATAAGAGGAATAAACTTTTTATTTAAGTTATATGTTCAACTTATTTTACATTTAATAAATATATAATTTGAATAGATCCATTTTGAAAGATTTCGAATTTATTTATTGTTCGTTCATTCGAGCACTCTGTTAACTTTTCATCGCGCTCGCGCCGTCCTTTTCCGTCCTTTCCCCTGGCCTCCCTTCGCCTTCTCTTAACCTGTTCGTTTTATATCTTAGCCTGTTTGTTGTCTGCTTTTATTGGGTCCTAAAAAATATTAAGGTGCAAAAGGGTAAAAATGTGGTCACTTAAACCAACTTATAAGCTTGAAAAAAAAACACCCCTCCCCCAGCTTTTAACTTTTGGCTAAAATACGTTTTTTTAAACTTTAAAATAAGCTGTTTTGAGTATTGCCACACATCTAATAGGTCAAAAAACCAGCTTTAATTCGTTTGACCAGCTTTTAAGCTGAGGCCACCAGGCTCTAAGAGTAATTCTAAGAAGCTAAATAACAAAAGCTAGTCCATGCCGTAACTTCAAGGCATCAAAGACATGAGGAGAATTATTCCATCAGAGCTAGCGAACATTAGTCACCCGAAATCTGGGGTAAATGAAGACTGGCTAGAGTTTTGGTTTGAGTTGAAGACGACGGTATGTTTTGCTTCACTCCCCATGTAACAAGAACGAAAACATCAAGTAGGGGTCAGTACAAACACTAGTACTGAGTCGGTATCATTCGGTCCAACCAAAATAGAAAACAATATATATCAAATCATATCAGAATCAACTACAATACTCAACATGTAGTCACCAACAGTTCCTAATAATCATTAATAAGGCACCGCCAGTTCACCCATTAGGACTCAAGCCTCAATGCCATACCCATTATGGGAATTAGGTTCATTATCTTGGGTATATTAACATCTTTCAAGATTCATGATTTTTATTCCTCTTGTGTCGGTACGTGACACTCCGATCGCCCGAATCTACGTGTCAGTTTATGACACCGTTCCACTAATTCTACGTGTCGTTCGGGAGACACCCGATCTCCCTAATTATGACGGTCGGTTGGGACACCGATCCCCTATCTTCAGTCAATTTAGTTCATCAAGCCTTCGTTTATTACCAAGGCATCTCAATTCTCATTAACAAGGTAGACTAGGATTTCTTTCAAGATTAGATTCAATAGCTTCATCAGCTTATTTTATCACAATTTATAATCACATTCTACAATCAACAATTAAGCATATAGAAGGGTTTACAACTCCCAATCATATCATTCCTAGTAAGAGTTTACTACCATAGCAGGAAAACCATAACCTACCTCCACCTAAGAAGTGTGATCAGCAGAAAATTCCCCAAAGCTTTGTTCTCCCTCTTCGTTTCTCCCCTTCTCGTTCGCTTCTCTCTCTCTGCTTGTTCTCTCTATTTTTTCTTATTCAAACCCTCTTTCTTTATACCCTAATGAGCATACTAATTCAGTATAAAATATGGCAATAATAACCCCCTAATTAACTTAAGGTTACTCTTTTTAACCCCCCAGTAATTAAGACTTATTAACACTAACCCCACACTTTATAATTCCACAGGAAATAGTCCAAAGACACACCTTAAATTACTTAACAGAAATCCGCCGGCCTGGGATGACGCAGACTGTGATAGGCCCATCGGCCTGCGACGGTCCTGTCCTGCTGCTACGTCACGGAGTTCAGATACTTGATTTTGTAGAAGTTCTGTGACGGGCCCGTCGTGCTCGACGGTTCGTCCTGCCATTTCGTCGTGACGTTCAGAGAGTCGCTCTCAGTACCCAAATTTCTAATTTCTAAGTGTTATGGAACGAGACCCCCACGACGGTCCGTCGTGCCCATGACGGTTCGTCGTGGGTCCGTTGACTCAGCTAGTTTTTCCAAAAATAAAATTTGCTGCTCAAAACGACTAAACAGGTCGTTACAAATTTGGTAAATATATACTGAATGAATTTTCTGAATTACTAGATGAACCTGCATAGTAACCAGAAGATGAATTGTTGGTAGGATTATTTGGCTTGTACACACCTTTGCCCCCTCTTCTATTTGAATTATAATTTGTTCTGAAAGTGCTAGTGTTTTTGCCTGCATTAGAATACCTGGAACCTGAGCTGCTGCTTGCAGATACACTTAGTGAGGTGGAGTCCAGATGAACTCGAGAGTGACATTTGACTTCTCTTTGTTTTTCTTCCTTAACTAAGATGGAGAAAGTCTGTGCCATGGTGGGTAGAGGATTCATCATCAAAATGTTTCCTCGCACAACTGTGTAAACTTCATTTAGGCCCATTAAGAACTGAATGAGGAGTCGATCTTGTTCTGCCTTGTGCAGTTTATTCTTACCCCCACAGGTGCATGAGCAAGTGCACTGTGTGGTGACATCCAAAGTAGCCAATTCCTCCCACATCCTTTTGATGCTGGTGTAATAACCTGTAACATCAAGGTTTCCTTGAGTAAGACTGCTAAGTTCCTGTTGAATTTGATACAATTTCTCACCATTTGCTTGGTCATATCGATCTTCTAATTCCTCCCGTAATTCCTTTCCATTATTTACATATTGTAATCTGTCAGGTAGATCCTTCGACAAAGAATTAAGAATCCAGGAGGTTACCATATTGTCACAGCACCTCCCATTGATCATACATAGGCAAAGTAAGAGCTAGTTTCTTAATCTTGCCATTGATGAAACCTGTCTTGTTATTCACCGAAAGTGCTCTGAGAATTCCCCGTCACCATGATCGATATCGAGTACCATCAAAAACGACTGGAGTATTTGATGACCCAGCATTCTCTGAAGGATGCACATATATGACATTATTGGAATCATGGATTTGTGTTTGTTGATTCCAGCAATCAAGGTTGGTTGATCTGTTGACCAATTCGCCATGAATCAATACCAAAATAATAGAAGAAGTGAGAAGCAGAAGGTTGAGAACCCAAAAAATGGGAATAATTCATATTGAGAATCGATCTAAAAGAACAATTGGCGAATCACAAATCGAGAATCGAAGGGAAATCAAAACGGAAGAATTGAATCACAATATTGAATCAAGGCGGAAGAATGAATCAACACGGAGAAGATCCATTGATCTTATACCATGTGGAAATGATGACTAACCTAATCATAATTGTCTTAAGAATCCATACTGAGGAAGCTTCGAGGCTGACAAAATCACCACGAGGAAGCTGAATTTGTGGGCAAATTAAACTGAAATTCATTGAGCTGATCTTTCTACATTTTACTGCTAAACAAAGAAACTCTCTAAGAGAATGAGAATCTAACTAACTAGAAAGAATACACCTAACTAACGAGAATAAAAACTCAAGTCCTAATTGTACTATTTACCAGAATTAAAATACCTGATCTTACAAGTTAACCCTTGGGAGTGGTAATCGATTGGATTGACAACAATTTAGTACAGTCATCATAATTCCTTCATAATTTTATTATGTTGTACTCATTGTGTCTCTAACATAATATTTAATGTATTTTTATTGTGGGTTAATGTTTTCCTCCGTCTCATTTATATGCATTCTTCTTTATAAATATTTAGTTTCATCATATTTGTTATTTCATAAAATTAATGTAAATTACCATATTGGTTTCGTTTTTTTTACTTTTGTGAGTTTATTGAACTTTGAATATATATTTGATCTAACTTAGAAAAGTTAAGTTAAATGTTCATGTTCATGGTTAAATAATTTTATATTAATTGATTAAACTTGAGTTTCAACAATATTAAATAGGATAGATGTGTAAAGTTACATCATCATGCAAGTGCAAAGAAAAAAATTACGTATAAAAGAAATAGAAGAGTATAATTATTCCGTAAATTTGTAAGAACAATAAATTTTACATATACGAACGGAATTTTTTTGATTAAACTCTCAATTTTTAATCTATAATTTTCAATTAATATTGTCATTATTTGAAATTTATTTTGAACGTGTTTCTATTCGTTTATAGAGTTAAGTTAATTAAAATCAAGTATTCATTCCCTTTAATTTATGCAATTGACTAACAGTCCATAAATCCCATATAGTTTTATACTTGAGGGTTGAATGTGTATAACTGTCGACATATTTATTTTGATTAACTTAACTTCTTACTAAATAAATAAGAGCACACGCAAACTATTCAAATTCGAACATAAGTATGTAATTGGAACATTAACACTTATTAGGAAATTAAAATTTCAATTGAAGCAATGCTTAGTTCGAGGTCCCAATGAAAAAAATCCTAAAACATATTATTAGCAAGCTATATACAATACAACAATATAAGCAATTTTGAGGCATCCTAACAACTGAATGTCATTTCTATTCTCAAATTTCACCAACCCTTTTATAACTTTGTTAGTTCTTCTTCGATTTCAAAATAATGGTATCTTTATGTCTGAGTCACCTTCCAACAAAACTACTCATTCTTAAAGTAAACATATTTTTTAAACTAACGGCTCGAACAATGTAGTCTTTTTGATACTTTTTTGATTATATGAAACTTTATTAAATTAAGTATTATCAAATACTAGTTTGTTTTTAAAACCAAATATAAACAACCACCCATATGTTCAAAGAAAAAAATGGTATAAATAGTATTCTTTTTAACTATAGGAGTAGGTCTAGAAATTGTCGCTCAACTATACACTTGACGGATATAGTCCTTTCACTAGTCAAAAACTTGTCAACTTTGGTCTTTTAAATTATACATTTCCTTTTTTGTCTCTTAACTATAAAATTACCATTCAGTTCTTTAAGTATTCAAACTTTTCCATATTTTTGAAGTCTTTTTCATTTTTTATATAAATAGCTTAGGTTTTTAATAATTACCGAAATTATTTCTCGAGATTAAATCTTTAGAAATTCCTTTTTTCTTCGGCTTCATTTTCTTCAAATTAACTTATGCGCTAATCTTAACCTTACTATTTAAAAAATAAAGTCACGATCCAAAGAAAAATCGAGTCATAGTTTTATTCAACATAGTATAAAAAAACATATTTATTGCTGCTAATGACCTTGAACAAATTTAAGCTTTATTATAAAGAATATGAATATTCCCCCGTTAAAAAATTCAAAGTTTGTACCCCACGCGTCATTGAACGGAATTTATTTATTTTTCAGAAATTAAAATTTATAAAACGGTTATATTTGATTTTTTTAAAATTATTTTGTAATATATTATTTTTATTATCATTCATTTATTTAACGTAATAATTGAATTAAATTAAATAAAATCCCCACTAATTAAAATATCATGTGCGACTTCAAGTCATTAACACAATTATAATGCTTAATTTTGTCCTCCATTGAAAAAATTAGGACTTATATCTTGTTTCTCATTGCTTTAATTTTGAATCGTAAATGTTCTCTGTTTTTTTTTATAACAATAGTTTGAAGAAGAAAGGGCGGGACCTAGAAAAACTTTTTAATGGATTAAAATGATTTAATTTCACACGAATATTTTTTTTAATATAGCCCTAAGCCATTTGTATTAAAGAAATGGACAAAGACCAAACCTGAATAAGTTTGTCATACTGAAAGGACCAAAATCAGTAACTTTTCAGTTAAGAACTAACACGATAATTATATATTAAAGACCTAAGCTAACCAAGTTCTTGAACAGTTAGAGGACTAAAGTATGTTAAATGTTAGTTAGTGACTATTTAAATCTAACTCTTATAGTTAAAGTACTATTTGTGTTATATTTTTCTCTCTATTTTAAAACCAATCCGGATAAATAAATAATGTCAAAGGGCTCCCGTGAAAGAAACTCACAAAAAAAAAAAGTATTTGATAAATGTACTGAAGTCAAATTTATCCACTAGTCTTTTCAATTCCTCTTACTTACATAACAAGTTGAATAATAATTCTTCTTTTCTAGCTAGTAACGTAGCGTTTAGTTTTCACTCGGCTTCCACAAGCCACACAAAAGTGAAGAAAATAGTTAATGTGAAATTAAAGTTTGATCAAGCTACCTAGCTAGCCATATTATTATATATAAGGAGTTGAGAAGTTTATAATATGAATAATTAAAATGGGCTCAATGGAGGACAATATCACAAGTAATGAAAAGACTTTTTAGAGTGAAAAAAGTACATTAACTGATGAACTATGAAAGAATTCCATTTGAAATACCATTAAATCAGCTAAATTCTTGCTAGGGGGGGATTATCTGACCTAGCGGAAGGAGTACTACTACTACTAATAGGCCACCACTACTGGCTGCCGCCGATCAAACAGTCGTTCTGGCCCTCCGCCATTGACGCCGTGGTTATGGATTCCACAATTATGAAGAAATTGGCTCAACCAATTCTGTGAAAATGCAAAGGAGATAACAAGGAGATGATGGACAACTCCTCCTAAGGACCCAAGATTTTGAACAAGTTTATTACTCCTTTCATTCATGCTTAACTTTATGTTTATGATAATATAATATTTATTTTTTCATTTTTATTATACTCGACCACAATTTAGTAGAACAATAATACTGTATGAGCTTCGTTTTTTAAACTTTGTTTGGGAACTTTGGAAGATTTTTGATAGTTGATGGGAAATTAAAGAACAAAATTGTATGACTACTATCATGTGTGTTTCACAATGTTGGAAAGATATTGGACTAGTATTAGTCAAAAATATCAATAATATAATTCCTCACTTGATTCACAATTAGTGGTGCAAATACTATATTTTTTTTCTTGTGAAACTATTTTCTGTATTTTTTAAGACAAATAAAAACTTTTGGTAAATTAAAGAGATTCTTCAATCTCACTTTACGATTCTAAAGCACTTACTGGTTTTAGCCCCCCAGAATGCGATACTTGAAATTATTAACTCCTTCATTCTTTTTGTTATTAAATATTTAACTTTAACTTAAATTTATATATAATTTTGCTTTGAAATTTATGAATCCTAAATAAATTAAACTTTTTTGTAGTCTAATAATTTATTTTATTATGATTAAATAGATATTTTACAAGAAAAAATGTTATATAAATATCGGGATCCAATCTCAGTGTCATGAGGAGAATCTATCCGAACCCACCTAGAAGTATATTTAACCAGATTTCACCCACCCAACCACCCCAAATCATAATCTATCACAAGCTAGAAGTCCTAAAACTATTGAGAAGTAAATCCGTCAAATATTAAAATTTCCTTAATAGATAAAAGTGTGATAGAACTATATTTGTACCAAAAGATGTAGTTAAAAGTGTGAATAATACTAGATTTGTACCAAAAATGTAGTATGAATACAACTGTACCTATATCATTAGTAACATTTAAGCCTGATGAGCCAACAATAATAACTATAATATCGTACAAGAAATGATGACAGAAGTCTGCACCTCAGAAAAATATTCTAGTAAGTTTCATATAAACTAGCCAAAAATATACAAGTACCACAATATAATATATATTTACACTCTAATATAATACAATATGCTGGTAATATAAATTACAAAGAGGTTGATATTGCATCTTTACTCTCATAAAATTATCGGACAGGCGATCTCAAGGCCACCCAAAGAGAAAGTCTACACTAGCTTAAAGGAGTTGATATTTCATCTTATACTCTATGTAAAATGTCCGCGCCCATTTTTACAAAAATGGTTTTTTATGCACGCCCTAACAATTCTTTTGGGATTTTGGAGTTGAGTCACCACCTAACGAATTAAAGCGCGTTAGGGCACCTATCTAACCTACTGAGTCCTAGTAAGGTCAACGAGTCAAGATCAGGGTACGGGGTTCAAATTACCTCGAGGGGAAGGTGTTATAGCATCCCTGACGTCACAAATGGTTGGTCCCAGACCTATCTCATGACTCTAATTTGGGTTGAAGTGCAAATATGATCACTTGCATTTATTGTTTATTTAGTCGTACTGTTTGCTAGTGATAGACATTGAAACAAAAGTAAGATCCTTTTATTATTTTTAATTAATTTAAACATGCAAGACTAGTTGATAGCAATATATAGACACTCAAGTTTATTTTAATTATTTTTAACTATGAGACGATGGAATAACGCATCGAACAAATACCTCATATTATTATTTTAATTAATATTTAAATATGCTAGTCAGGTGATAAATATTAAACAATTGAAGATATAAATTTATTATTTTTTTAATTAATTATTTAAGCATGCAAAACCAAGTGGATAACAGAATGAACATTAATCAAAATTTAAATATAAGCGAGGGGATAAAAGAGGCAAACAATAAAGCAAACAATTTATTTCAACTCCAAAAAAATAAATATATTAACAAACAATAAAGGATAAAGGGAAGGAACGCTAAGAGACTTTTTGGATCAGCACTCGACTTTCTTTTATGTTTCGATAGGATGGCCGTATAGGGACGACAAAAACCAGGTTTGGTCTTTCATAGTCTAATCGATGTCACTCACTCCATAGGGCCAACTACCCCTAACCCTACCACCACATGCTTTCGTACCTAAAGTACCTAATCACCAACTTGATTGTCAACACAAAACAGTCATTGGACTCTGAAAGGGTGGGTTTAGACAAGAAATATAAGACCCTCCTAGACAACCAAGCCGTACCAAACAATACAAACAGAACCGGTCATTTTTAGCATTGTATAGATTCAATTTGGCCTCTATTTTTAATTAGACATGCTTCAACAACCCATCCTTGTGAAAAGCTTCAGGCAAGTGTGTATCACACAAAGTTATAATGACAAAAAAATGTGATAGCATACGATATACATGTAACAATTTCAATACTCAATTGATGTTAAGGTGAGCATAAATTAATAAAAGATTTTTTTCTCTTAATTCTAATTAGCCAAGAAGTGATCCCCCCTGTTGCATATATATTTTAAAATATGTAGTCGATTTACTTATAAAGGCAAAAAATTTATCAATGATAAAGGATTTTATTTTGTTTAATGCGAAAAATTATTTAAGATGACAATAATTTATTACTAAATGCAAATATTTTTTAACGGTACAGTAGCAAATTGATCACACTGCAAAAACATTTTTATCATGGAGAGTAGTGAGTACCAATTGGTTTGACAATTACCAAATGGTATATGCTGAAAATTCATTAATTTTTAATAAGACAAACAACCAGAAACTAAATAAAGTTAATTGGGGCAACAAGCATGTACAGTTGTAAATCTATGTGAACGTGCAGAATTTTACCACACTGATTTATGTGGACAAGGCATGTCAAATGCAGAAAATAACCTTGAGCAATATTTAATGCAAGACAGATGATTTAACCAGATTTTAGCATGTTGAGACTGTGTATGATTAATTTCATACAGGTAGAAGAAGATTATACTTTGCCAGGGCAGAACTTATTTAACATTTGAAAAAAAGTGAAGACACCTATTTATTTCATTACTCATCCGCTCTACCGTTACTTAACATATACTGAAAAAATTTTTTCACTAATTAAATTACCTGTATAGGATTTTATTTAGTTGAATCTATGCAGGACGGTCTAAAGCAAAGAAATCCAAATTGGTGAACACTTACGGCCTTTTATCAAAAATTTTCGTACAATCCAAGAGGCATGGATTCTAAAGATGTATTATCAAAACAAATATGACAAGAATAGTTGATTCATTTTATTAGTATTACCACCTAAAGGATATCTTGTCCCCCTCTTACACATTCCCTAACCTCCACTCTTTACATTCCCATT
Source organism: Solanum habrochaites (assembly GCA_027704765.1). Classification (NCBI taxonomy): domain Eukaryota; kingdom Viridiplantae; phylum Streptophyta; class Magnoliopsida; order Solanales; family Solanaceae; genus Solanum; species Solanum habrochaites. Next base: position 17,127 of record JAKWJA010000770.1, read on the forward strand.
TTTCCCTTTCCCTGTCTCTACTTCCTTTCAATGATCTCCCTTTGGCGGTTTACTTTCTTTATCTCTCCTCTTTTCTGTCTCCCTTTTCAAGTACATAAATAGACAATATAAATAAGTGATCACAAGCAATTCAAGAGGAGTATAAAGCTTTTCAAGTCTCTCCTCAACCTTGAAAAGGTTTGCGGATTATGCGGTTGAAGTGAACGCTTTGGCATTGTGGCAGGATATGTGTTGTCGATCCGGGAATAAGGTCTTGGTATCGATACCATTTGATATGGAGCGTTGCATTGGCCTGAGAGGGGCATGATTCATGGAACTTTGGTTGCAGACTCTTTTTCCGTATTGAGAGCTTGCAAGTGGGGAGATGCGGGTGTACAGTAAGGTGTATGAGGTTTTAGGAGTATATGCATGATTACTGCGGATGATTTGTGATTTTGGGAATTAGAGTGGTCTTTGGAGGCATTTGACTGGAGGCTCAGTTGATTTGAGAGGTAGAGTAATCCTGGAGAAGGATTATTTTGAGAGTGACTTGAACTTGCGAAAGTGACATATCCATGTCCTGTCACCACAGTAGGGATTGGCGGAGAGTAACAACTCTTTCCCACTGCGCAGTCCAACAACTCTTCTTCTAACTTCTCTTATTTTCTTTCCTGCCAAGGTTTGATACTCAACGTTGTTTTGAAAGCATTCCTTACAATAGTTTTGCAACATAACCCTAGCATTAAGTCGTCTTTCACTTTCCTTGGCATTCTCAGTCGGGATAGAAGAAAATGAACCCTTGTGATCGTGTGTATAACCCATGGTCTACAGATCATCATTAGGAAAGGGTAAAGGAAATTAAAAAAATAAAGCCCAGTAGAACATTGCATAAATTGGGATATCAACAAACAACATTATTTTAAGAGAAACGCATCCCTAAATGCACAGGATCCTCGTTTGAGCCGCCAGAGGTAGGCCTACAGACACATCAAGTGATGCATGGGCGTCTCCCCTCTTTTCTACTTCTATTTCGCTTCCCTACCCCGCCTCTTTATCCCAGGCCGATTCATCGGCTCCTACTCTACCGCCTCCGCCTCCGGCTTTCGTTCTCGTCTATCTCCTTGCTGCAGACTTTCTGCACCGCAGTGTCTGCTCCGGCCCGTGCTTCGTCGGGATAACATCGCTGGCATGGCCCTGCGTACTTCATCCCCTGCTCCTGTGGAGCCCTATCTTGCGCTCCAAAAGAACTCGCTCCTTCGACTTCGCTCCTTTCGCGCGGGAGAAAATTCAAACAATACAGCATAAGAAAACCTGAAATAAGCTAAGGGAAAAGAGATAAACTGGTAACTGGGGGAAATCACCTAAAGTCCGAAATCCTGGAGGTATCGACTCCAAGAGCTTAGCGTCCCCATTTGACCTCTCTGGTGACGGAGGAACTTCTTGTCCTCATGGCCAACAACCTCCGTCCCATATGTTTTCCCCTTTCATCGGCAAGCCGCATATGGTATCCTTTCCTTCGTCCTTGATATTGGACTGGTCAAATTCTATCACGATCCTATGTGATATCCATTGTCCATGCCATAAAGCCTGTCGTGCAACAATAGGCTTGTTTAACACACGCTCCCATCGTCGAATTGTTGTGTACTTGCGTGTTTATCTAGTCCAAAGTTAATACTTAATTGCTCCCATGTCAGATCGGAGTGGTAATGATTTGAGTTTGGCCTCAGATTGGCGAATTCCCTCGAATAGGCTGATTGGTTTCGACAATCCGTTTTTTAAGACTATAAGCTCGTGATGAATTATTGGTCTTCCCCTTCGTACTATGACATTAAGGTGTTGGACAACCAATGAGATTCCACTGAATTCGGGTGGCTCTCAAGCTCTGCTCAGAAATATCTGTCAGTTTCACAAGTCCTACAGCGCGCCAAAAACGGCAACCTCTGGATAATATCAATCTTATTGCCCTTGACAAGATAGGTGTCTACCACTTCAGAATTCGCTTGTGGAAGTGATCGAAGCCCATAGTTTAAGTAGAAGGTTGCATCCCTCAAAGACATGTACCATCAACACATGTTGACAAAGACTCCTCATTATCTCGCCAAGATCATGGGCACTATGGTTTTTCCCTAGGCTCGTCTTCCTCTTTGAGCTAGGTCTCTAACCCTTACCTTAGACATGTATCAATTCTTCCTCTTGATTTAGGAAAACCAAAGATCCATAAGTATGGTCAAAGGCATCCAGACGATACTCTTCACATTCTTCAACGAGCACTCAAATTCATAGTTATAATGTAGTCGCCTCATCTCAGCCGAGTCGTGAGTATAAGAAGGTCCTCATGAAGTCCACCCAAGGTCCTAAAGAATTTCATGTTGGATTACACTACTCACTCCCTATACTTTTTAGAAATTCTCTTATGATAGCTTATAAGGTACCATCATTTGACACTCATTGTATGGAAAGTCTATGAAACCAGTTCATGTTTGTTTCAATTGTTTGGTGTCAAGTTGCATCTGTAAACTTTAACAAACCATCCCACGGTCCCAAAACTCTAGTAGGCCTAGTCAGGTGAGAATTTGGTGTGACCAAAGATAAGAATTGTGAGACCCCCAACAATTTGATGAATTTCCCTTCCCCTATCGCCTCCTTATCTGCATCCCATGTTAATCTCTGACTCACCTCTTCAACATTTGATGGTTTGGGGTTCATACTCATCATGACTCCTGCAAATAAAAACACTAACACTTTAAACTCCCATTTTAAGTTAGCAAAGTTGTTTTTGATTAATTATTATATCACGTTCGCACAGTAACTTAATTTATCTAAAGGGTGTTGGGTCCTTAGACGAGAGGCTGGCTACTAATTATGTTAATTGACACCAAGGGTCAAACCACCTAGGGCTTATGCAGCATGTATCCCCTTTATGGAGGACTTCCCTAAGAGTTGTCTTGACACGGACTTGAAAGGATTCTATGTGAGAGGCTCATGGTTTCGCGTAGTAAAAACTATCTGTGACGTCCACGCATAGCCAGACTCTCTATAATGGGTATTGAATAGAATTGGAGTCATTGTGAAGTGCAAAGGCACAACATCACGAAACAATAATAAAAAAGGAAGAAAGTCTCAATTGGGGAAGTATGAGCGAATGTCAGTTATCAAAGCAATAAACACTTACATTTAAATTGAAAGCGTACCATATATGGCATTTATAAAATAATAATAAAAATAGCAGAATAAATAAAGGAAAGTAAACATAAAACAATCACTCAAATATGAAAGGTCTGTAATTAACAGTGTAAGTAAACAAATAAGGAAAAGGAGAAAAGGTCCAACATGGTATAGGAACATAACAAAGAGGGAAAGGGTGGACATTACAAGAAGATGGTAAAATAAGGCACCAATTAAAATAACATGATACACACCACCTAACAATAATGTCATAACCAAAAGAAAGTAACCCCCACATAATAGCATGAAACATGATCATAAGAACCTAATATCCCAGCAAGAGGCATCATTTTGTCGGCGCTCCATTTTTCAACAAAATGTGTTTTGTGCACGCCCCGCAAGACATTCTTTTGGGATTTTGAGTTTTGGATAGCCACCAACGAATTAAGTCGCGTTAGGGCACCTATCTAACCCAACTAATTATCTAAGGTCAACGAGTTCAGAGATCAGGGTAAAGGTTCAAGTACCTCGAGGAAAGGTGTTATCAATCCCTCATGGTCCACAAATGTGGGCCCGACCCGTATCTCCTGCACTCTAGTGGGGTTACCAGTAGAAAATAATGGTCCATTTCATTTATTAGTTTGTTTAAGTAGTATGCTTGCTAGGTGATAAGAAATATGAAACATATAAGAAGACCATTTATTTATTTTAATTAATTTAACATGCAAGACTGGTACTACTAATAAAGAAACAATCAGTTTATTTTCTTTATTTTAACATGCGAATAGAGCAGACCAGGTGATTGACACAATTCGCCCAAATACTTGTAACGACCTGTTTAGTCGTTTTGAGCACAGATTTTATTCTTGAAAAACTAGCTGAGTCCGGATCCCACGCCGACGTCATGGCAACGCGGACCGTCCGAGGGGAATCTCGTTCCAACACACTTAGCATTTAGAATTTGGTACTAAGATCGACTCTCTGAACGTCACACGGGGTGGCAGGACGGCACCGTCTCAGGCATGACGGCCGTTACAAGACGTTTTAATAATGATTGGAGTCTCTACTTTGTGACGGAAGCCGCAGGACGGACCTGTCGCAGGCACGACGGCCATCACAGGCTGCGTGACCCTGACTGGGTCCGATTTCTGTTAATATTTTAAGGGGGGCGTTTTGGACTTTTCCTCTTATAATGATCAGTTAGTGGTTTAACTGTTAATAATTTTAATTACTTGGGGTTTAGAAAAGATAACCTTGAAACAATAGTGGTTAATATTCAGTCCTCGACTTCTTGTTATACCTTAATTATAAGACAATTAGGGTAAAAGAAAAAGGGTTTTGATAGAACAATCGAAAGAACAGAGAGAGAGAGGGAGAAACGAGCGAGAGAAGAAGAGAACGAAGAGGATAAGCAATGACTTTGAAGATTAGCTGCTGATCACAATTCTTCGTGGAGGTAGTTTATTGTTATTCTATTTCATAGTAAACTCTTAATAGCGAATGATATGTATTAACGAGTATTGTCAACCCTTCTATATGCTTAATGTGTGTATGAATGCATGATGTGTTTCATATATAATTGTGATAAACTAGCATGATGAGGCTGTTTGAATCTTTTAAATCCTAAATTTACTTTTTAATGATGATGCCTTGTTATACAGAAGGCTTGATGAACTAAAGGTAATGAGATTTAAGAGGATCGGTGGTCACGTTCCGGCACCGGGATCGTATATGGATCGGAGTTTCACGTTCCGACACCAGGATAGTATATGGATCGGTGGTCCACGGTTCGTCGGCACCAAGGATAGTATATGGATCGTAGTGGCACGTTCATACCAGGCTAGTATATGTGGATCGGAAGTGTCACGTCCGACACCAGGATAGTAGATGATCGGGTGGTCACGTTTCGTCGTCGGCACCAGATAGTAGTGGTTCGGAGTGTCCGTTCCGACAGCCAGGATAGTATAATGGTGGTGTCACGTTCCGTCACCATTATGTAGTGCGTTGATGTGGAGTGTCACTTACCGAAACGGAGGGATAAATATAATGCATATTGAATATGTTTATACCCAATCCAACGAACATGTTTCCCAAAAGATAGGTGTGGAAAAGGGGCCTAAGCTCATGGATGTGGGTTGGTGATGTTTATAAATGATTTGTATACTTGTTGCTTCACCTGTAAGATATTAGTTGAATTTTATTGATTATTATCGAAATAATATGCTTTCTATTTGAAGCTTGGCCGAGGATACCTACTTATTACTCGTGTTTTGTACTGACCCCTAACTTGTATTGTTTTTCTTTGTTCTTGGTGGATGCGGAGGGCAAACGTACCATCTTATTCAACTCAACCGCAACGCTAGCCAGTCTTCATCACGTCGGATCTCAGGGTGCTAAGCTTGCTAGCCTTGGACTGGATCATCTTCTCATTCTGAGGCCTTGAAAGTCCGGCATGGACTAGCTTTGTAAGTATTGTAGCTTCTTAGATTACGCTATATTAGTAATCTGAGGATAGCTGTTCTTGTGGTGATACTTCCAGTATTTTGGGGATAATGATTGGTAAATAAATTTTGAATTTTTTAATTTGATTTAAGTTTAATGAGTTTTAAGTCTTCCGCATCGTATTATGTTATTTATGGTTGAACTGTTGGGTTTAGAGTGGTTTGGTTCGCTTCACATAGTAGGATAAGTTTGGGTGCCACTCACTTCCGACCCCTTTTTGATCGTGACAAACTGGCATCAGAGCATGAGGTTCGTTGGTCTCATCACACAAGAACGAGTCTAGTAGAGGTCTTACGGAAACTGTAGGGGAAGCCTTTACTTTTCTTTGAAGTCTATAGAGCTTTAGGAAAATTCCATGTCTTTCTTTCTTTCGGCTTTACTTGGATCCAATTGGTATCCTAGGTGGATACAAATTGGTCATCCTGAACCAATCTTTCACTCTATTTTTTGTAGATGGGTCAACTAGAGCAACGACTGCGGCCAAACCAGCACCGGCAGACAGGGTGCGTCTGAGCCACCACTAGGGCTGTAGCTCGAAGAGGAGCAGTGGCAAGGGCCGTGGTAGAGGTCGTGGGAGGGACGGTCCTCTAGAGGAAGAGGACAAGCACCTGTCCCATCTGGTACTAGGGCTGTGGATTCCTTCCACCGACTGAGAGTAGTAAAGAGGTGATGAAGGGAGGGAGGCAATTGGCAGAATGAAAAAGGGGATTACCACCCCAACCTACCCCCCCAGAGAATGATTAATCAGTCTTGCTTATCTTAGGCGGTTTTCTGATTCAAGGGCCAGACACCTCCATTGTTTTTCTGCACCAGCCCCCCCGGTTTCCGGAATTATGATAGGCCCGCTGCTGAGGCTCCCCGCATGGATGCCGCATTGGAAATAGGCACGTTTTCCTCGTTTTGACTACAGGGCCTATAAATGACAAGTGGATCATCCATGAACTTTTTTCAGTAAGTTCTTGAATTGAACCCTCCAATTTTTCAAGGTTGTCGATCTGAGTATGCCTAACATTTTCTGGTGTGATTGTCATGAGTTCTACATAAATGGTCATAGTGGAACGGGTTGGGCGTTGAGTGTTGTAACCTTCCGTTTTGCAGTGGAACTGCCACAAATGGGTGCGGTCAATGTTTGAGTTCAACCTCGTACAAGCACCACCTATGACTTGGGTTGTCATCTCTAATATTTATGGAGAAGATATCCCCTAGCCCCTCCCACATAATCCCAATCCCCCCCCCATCCCCCGGACCTTGAGGATAGGAGGAAGATGATTTCTTGATCCTAGAGCAAGGCAATGTTTGGTTACGCGTATGAAGGCTAAGTTCCGTGCATTATCCAGATATCCACCCAGCTGTGTTTCCAGTCCACACGAGCGGATTCGCCGTTTTGTGAAGGGGTTGAGGTCAGGATTTGCGATTTCCAGCCTTACAGGTAGCGGCTTACAAGCGAAATCCTTTCAGGGAAGTGGTAGACTCGTGATAGGAGGTGAGGGAGTTGAATTAATGGTTCTTACTCCGAGGGCAGGGGTGCAGGAGTTATCCCACCCGACCTATTTCAGTCTTCACTGCAAGAGCAACTGTATTTGGGGGCCACCGCAGAGACAGGTCAAGTTCAACACTTCTCTGATTTTGGATGTTCTCCCCGCGACCCGTCATTCTCACAGAGAACCTATGCTTGATCCAGGGAGTCATGGATTTTGGGACTGGTCACATCAAGAGGTATTGTCCAAAACCTAGTTTACAGACCCAAATAGTCAGAGTTAGAGTGGTCATTGAGAGGCCGTCATTCTGGAGGGCGGGTGGCCGAAGGTAAGTGTGGGTCACCACAACACGGCCAGTGTGCCGGCAAACGGAGCTACTACAACAACACTGGTAGGCGGCAATGGACAGAACAGGTGATAGGCCCACTGTTAACGCTTTCCGCTGGGCGGTCGGAAGCGGGAGAACATCAGATGTTGTTTAATCACAGGTAATCTTTTGGGTTGTGATTGCTGGCTTCTGTAGTATTTGAGATCCTGGCTCCACATTTTCATATGTATCTTCCTCATTTGCTACCGTCTTAATTTACATTGTGAATTGCTTGACATGCCTATTCGTGTTTCACTTCGGTGGGTGAGTCTGCGATAGTTTGAAAAGGTGTTAGGTCTTTGCCTGGTGATTTGGGGAAGCAACACTCTGTAGACTTGGTTATCTTAGAATGGTTGATTCGATGGTAATTGTAGGTATGACTTGGATTTCTCCAAATTTTTGCAATCTTGATTGTAATGCTAAAACTGTAACTTTGGCCAAGCCTTGGACCGATCCGTTGTGTGTGAGGGTTCTACACTTCCCACTACGTTCGTATCATCTCCTTTTCTTCGGGCTAAGAGAATGGTTAGTACGGGTGTCGTATTTCTCTTGGGCCACCCTCCGGGGTGAACTACCAAGAACCTTCCTTGAGTCATTTCCGGTAGTCCGTGAGTTTCGGACGTGTTCCTACAGACCTTCCTGTATGCCACCCGATAGGATATCCGACCCTTTTGCATTGATCTGGAGCCGGTAACTCGCCCCCATTTCCCATCCCTGCCTTATAGAATGTCCCAGCAGATTTAGAAGGGGTTAATTAAAGGCCCAACTTCAAGAGTTGTTAAGTAAAGGTTTCATTAGGACCAAGTGCATCCCCTTGGGGTGCTCCGTGTTATTTGTGAAGAAGAAGGATGGGCGTTTTCGGATGTTCCCTAGACTACCGGAATGACCAAGTAACTGTTAAAAACAGTCCACCCTCCTTCCCCGCATTGATGTATTTGTTCGATCATTTAACAAGGTGCTTGTGCCTTCTCAAAATTGATTTGGGATCTGGTTTATCATCAATTGAAAATACCGGGCAACGGAAGGTCCTAAGACTACTTTTCGGACCAGATCTGGCATTATGAGTTCTTAGTAATGCTTTTGGGCTTTACTAATGCCCCTGCCTGCTTTCTGAGCCTGAGGAACGGGATTTTTAAGCATATCTGGATATATTGTGATCGTTATTTATTGATGATATACGGATTACTCCAAAGTCAAGAAGGAACATGAGGAGCATTTGAGAATCGTGTTGACGTATTAAAGAGAGAAAGGCTTTAAATTCCAATCCTCCAATTTGTGAGTTTTGGTCTTGATTCAGTTTTCTTTCTTGGGGCACGTATTTCTAAGGATGGAGTGATGGAAGGATCCTTCCTAAAATTGACACAGTGAGAAATTGGGTAAGACCTCTAAGGTGTCAAAATAAGGAGCTTTGTTGTTTACGCCATCTACTACCGTCGATTTGTCAGGGATTCCTCTCTATTGCCTCCCAACTGACAACTTGACTACGCATAATGTTTCCATTGTATTCGGATGAAGGTGGGAAAGCTTTTCATGAAAACTCAAGACCTTGCTGACTACTGCACCTATCCTTACCTGCCAGTAGAGGGTAAAAAACTTCATTCATCGTGGTTATTGTGATGCAGCCTTTCTGGTTTGGGTGCAGTGCTCATGCAGGAGAAGAATGTAAATTGCTTGATGCTTCGGTGCAATAAAGTTGCATTAATGTAACTATCCGACCCCTGACATGTAGAATTGGCTGCAGTGTGTTTTGCATTAAAGCAACGGATACACATCTATATGGGTTAAGTGTGAAGTCTATACGGATGAAGACATCGTAGCTCATATGTCCTTTACGCAATAAGATCTTAATTTGAAGACAGAGGAGGGGGATGGAACACTGAAGGATTATGATGTTACCATCTTGTATCACCCCAGGAAAGGCTAATGTTGTTGCAGACGCCTTAAGTTAGAAAGCAAGGGAGTCTATCGGTGTTTAGCCCACTTACAGTTTCTAGAGCCCATTGGCCTAGAGAGGTTCAGACTCTGGCTAATGACTTAGGAGGTGAAGAAATGAGAAGGGAGGACTTTGGCCCCAAGTGTGGAGGCGATATCTTCTTTCTTCAACCAGATCAAATACAACAGTTTGGATGATGAGAACCTAAGCCCGAATTTGGGATATGTGTTGCAGGAGAGCTAAAGAAGCGATAATGGATGAGAAAAGTTGTTTTGAGAATTAAGGAAGGGTATGTGTGCCTCATTGTGATGATTTTGATCCACACTATTCTACAGAGGCTCATAGTTTCCGGGATATTCTAGTTACATCCTGGTGCGCAAAAAACAACACCAAGATGTACCGTGACCAAAGCAGTCACTTTTGGTGGAGTAGAATGAAGCGCGACCTGGTTGATTTGTTTGCCAAATTCCAATTGTCAGCAATTAAAGTATGAACACCAGAGTCTGGAGGAACCCATTCGGAATGGCCCTTCCTGAATGGAAAGTGGGAGAGAATTGCAATGGACTTCTTGTGTTGGTCTTCCAAAGCACATTGGCAAGTTTGATTCTATTTGGGTAATTGTTGCCAGATTAACTAAAGTCTGCTCACTTCATTCCCGGTCAAGGTGACTTAACACCGCGAGAAGTTAGCCAAACTTTATATCTCAGGAGATCGTTCGACCTGGCATGAGTTCCACTGTCCATCATATCAGATAGAGGTACGCATTTTACTTCCGTTTTGGAGAACATTGCAGCATGCGTATTGGTACTAGTCTGGACAGTACTCTGCATTCACCCTAGAATCAGTACCGATGGACATCTGATCGAACGATTCAAGTATTGGAAGATATGCTTCGAGCATGTGTGATAGAATTCGTGTCATGGGAGAACTTCTTACCCTTAGCGGATTTTTCATACCTAATTGCTATCACGCATATTGATATGGCTCCTTTCGAGCATTGTATGGGAGGATATGTCGGGTCTCCCATTGGTTTGGTTTTTGATGCATTCGAGTAACCTTGGGTACATTACCTTTGAGAGATTTCTTAGAGAAGGTGAAATTATTCAGAAAGCTTTAGCGGCTCCAAGTAGGCAAAAGGATAATGCAGTCGAAAGTTAGGGCTTGGAGTTCATGGAGGGTGGAGCCAAGGTCCTTGCTGAAGGGTTTCCGCCCATGAAGGGTGGAGGCGGTTTGGTAAAGAGGTAAGCTAAGCCCAAGGTATATTGGACCATTTGAAGTACTTCAGCGGGTAGGGGAGTGTCTTATGAAGTAGCCTTGCCATCCAGGGGCTTTCCAGGAGGTGCATCCGGTATTTCCTGTGTCTATGCTGAAAGATACCATGGGATGGAAACTACATCATCGTTGGTATTCATTCTGCTTGATGAAAATTTGACTTCTGAGGAGGTATCCTGTTGCCATCTAGATAGAGAAATTCGCAATTGAGATAAGGGAGATTGCATCCCATCAAAGTTCCAAATGAATAATCGACCAGTTTGACGATACACTTGGGAGAAGGAGGCTGATTGCAAAAAAGATCCTCCTTGTTTTAAAGATTCAGGTACTCCCTGTTTTCCCTTTTTTTTCTTCTTATGATCGTTGTCGAGGACGAACGATGGGTAATTGGTATCCTAGTGTAAACGACCTGTTTAGTCGTTTTTGAGCAGCAGATTTTATTTCTGGAAAAACTAGCTGAGTCGAACGGATCCCACGACGGCCGTCCTGGTCAGCGACTGACGCGTCGAGTGGTCTCGTTATCCAAAACACTTGAATGTAAATTTGGGTACTAAGATCACTCTCTTAACGGCACGACGGTGTTGGCAGGACGGACCGTCTCAGCATGAACGGGCCGTTACAGACTTTTTAATGAATTGGAGTCTCTCTCTGAAACTTTGTTTGACGGAAGCAGGCAGGACGGACCATCGGCAGGCCTGACGGGCCGTCACATGCTGCGTGACCCTGACTGGTCGTATTTCTGTTAAATATTTCAAGGCGTTTTGGGACCTATCCTTCTTATAATTATAAAAGTTAGTGGTTTAATGTTAAATAGTTTAATTACTTGTGTGTTAAACGAGATAACCTTGAAACAATGTGGGTTATTTTTTCTCTTTTTACTTAATTATAGACATTAGGTAAAGAAAAAGGGTTTTGGACCATAAGAACCTAGCACTACAGAGAGAGAGAGAGGTTAGAAATGATTGATAGAATAAGAACGAGAGGAAACAAGACTTTTGAAATTATCTTGCTTGATCACAATTCTTCGGTGAAGGTAGGTTATGATTTATGTTATTTCATAGTAAACTCTTAATAGCGAATGATCTGTATTTGGGTAGTATTGTTAAAGCCCGTCTCATATGCTTAATTGTTTTGTATCATGATGTGTTTTATATAATGTGGAGAACCTAGCATGATGAGCTGTTGAATCTTAAAAATCCTAAATTTACTCTTTGTTAATGATGATGCCTTTGGTAGAAAAGAAGGCTTGATGAACTAAAGTAATGAGATTAAGAGGATCTGGTGTCACTTTCCGGTCAACAGGATATATATGGAGCGAGTGTCAATGTTCCGACACTAGGATGTTATCTGGTCGGTGTCACGTTCCGGAACCAAGGATAGTAATATGGGATCGGAGTGTACGTTTCCGGCACCAGGATAGTAAATATGGATCGGAGTGTCCGTTCCGACACCAGGATAGTTATGATCGGGGTGTCACTTCCGGCAACCAGGATAGTATATGGATCGAGTTTCACGTTTCTGACGCGTAGATAGTATATGGATTGGTGTCACGTTTCGACACCAGGATAGTAGTATTGAGCGGAGTGTCACGTACCGACACCGAGAGGGATAAGATAAGAATCTTGAAATATGTTAATATCCTCATCCAGAAGGAACATGTTTCCCAAAAGAGTATGGTGTGGCGGCCTGAGTCCTCATGGATGTGGTTGGTGATGTTATAATATTTTTATACTTGTTGCTACACCTGTTAAGAATATTAGTTTGATTTTATGATATTAGCTGAATATATTGCTTTCTATTTTTGAGCTGGCCGATGAACCGTTACTACGTAACTCGTGTTTTGTCACTGACCCCTACTGAATGGGTTTTTCTTGTGTTATTTGGAGTGCAGCAACGACCCATCGTCTTCAACTCAACAAACTCTAGCCAAGGTGGTCTTCATCGACGTCGGACTCCAGGTTAGCTAATGCTTCTAGCTTGGACTGGTCATCTCTTCCATGTCTTGATGCCCTGAAGTTCCCGGCATGTGACTAGCTTTTTACTTATTTTAGCTTCTTAGATACTCTTAAATTAGTTAATTTGAGGATAGATGTTTTTGTGGTGATGACTTCCAGATTTTGGGGCTAATGAATTTGTAATTGGAAGTTATTCTTGAATTTAGTTAATTTTTTAAGTCTTAGAGTGTTTCCGCATCGTATTATGTTCTTTAATGTTGAAACTGGTTGGGGTTGTAATTGGTTGGTTCGCTCACCATAGTAGGATAGTGTGGTTGCCACTCGCGAACCCCTTTTGGGTCGGACATAACTCCTATTATTATTAATAAATTTAAATATGCGAGTCTAGTGATAAAATTTAAACATGAGAAATCAAATTTATTATGTTTTTAACTAACTTTTAAACATGCAAAACTAAGTGATAATAATAAATGAACATTAAATAAAAATTTAAATATAAGTGAGGGGATAAAAAAGAGGCCAACTAAATAAGCAACAAATTTATTTCAATCAACCCCAAAAAATAATAATAATGAAACCAAACAAACAAAGGGATAAAGAGAAGGGAGACTCTAAGAGACTTATTGGATCAGCACTCGACTTTTCTTCTTTTTTTTCCGATAGGCTGCCGTATAGGGACAGACAAAACCAAGGTTTGTCTTTCAAGTCTCAGTCGATGTCATCATCTCCCTAGGACCAACTACCCCTACCCTACCACCACATGCATTTCATACCTAAAAGGTAACTAATCATCTCAACTTGATTGTCCAAGAGGCATTGGACTCTTAAAGGGTGGGTTTAGACAAAATAGAATATAAGGTTCTCCTAGACACCAAGTCAAACAAACAAGACGGTCATTTTAGCATGGTATGTTTCAATTTGGCCTCTAAATTTTAATTAGACATGCTTGCAATAACACATAATTGTGAAAAGGCCTTCATGCTAAGTGTAAGAACACAAAGTTATAATGAACAAAAATTGTGAGAGCATACGAATATAACATGTATACAAATTTCAATATTCAATTGATTTAAGGTGAGCAGAAATTATAAAACAGGTTTTTTCCTTAATTCTAATTAGCATAAAAGTTGATCCCACAATGCATATATATTTTAAAGGGAAAATTTCTATATGACAAACGATGTTTTATGAAATTACATTATATGGGTAAATAGTTTTAGTTGTTAGGTATTTTTAAATTTGTAATAAAACATTTTGTTACTTAAATTTATACAAAAAAAAGTATTTTTCAATAAATGGTAAATAAAATCACAAAATATGCGTAACATAAATTCACAAATCCCATGATTTAAGCAAAACATTCAAAAGAAAATATTTCCCAAAAAAGGAATTTTAAAGCTATAAAGAGACAATACCCAGTTCAAAATCAAATATTTTTTAATTTTTTTTTTAGGTAATCTATGAACCGCACTCACATACACCACACACATATATATTTATATATAAATTGATTGTATTTATATATTTACGAAATTGTATATAATTTTTATAAAATTATTGTGTGTATTGATTTTTGTTTTTAAACTGTATAGACCATCATAGATTGTTTTAATTTTTGTTGGTAATCTGTTGTATACAATATTTATACGTCCTATTTTTTTCTTTTGTATATATTCTAGAAAGTTGTATAATGTAACAATAATTTTGGTCATATAATATGATAGTTTTATATATGTGCTCTGTGAGTTCCTGTTTTTATTTCTTTTAAAAATTATTAATTATTAAACTGATTGTATAATAGCGTAATTCATTTGTAATTGTATAAATAGTAAGCTTGAAAATATGTTTTCTTCTATATTTGAGGGTGTAAACGTTTATATATGTAATATTTTCATTATGGTTCATAGTTTTTTGTATATATCGACGAATTTGTATAATATATTATATATTATAGAGTGGATTTTATAAAACAAATTTCTTTATACAAAATAAATAATGTATACAAATGCTATTGCCTCTAGAACTTTGGTATCTTTTACCTTAATATACACCCCATATATACCAACTGTTAAGTATTAGATATACAACTACTAGAATATACAATTTAAGAACTGTTTTTATCATATTTGTATGTATTAACCTTGATATACAAACACTTATATACATCACTTTGTAATTTGTATATAAATTACACTACTTGATGTTCCCGAATTCTTCAGATTTTCAGTTTTGATGAGCATATTCAATCTCTTTCTCTTCTGAATCAATGTTTATGACTTTTTCTCTTTCTGTCACACTTCAACAATCTTAATGCCGCTAGAATTTCGCGTTGTTGATGACTTTATGAATTTCATTGGGTTGGGTCTATTTTTTTCATGGAATCGCATTCTTCTGCACTAATTGTTCAACTTAAACTTGTTTTGTTTTGTCAGAATCCTGATTAACCCAATTGAAACGAAGGTGTTAATCAACAACATTGCATGCAAATTACATACCGTCTCGAATTCTCATCCATGGATAAAATCATCTATTCTGATGTGAAAGACTTGTAAACTGATCATAATAATATCTTTAAAAAAAATGAACAAACTAACAATCATAGCTACATATGCATTTGTTGTATAAAAAAAAGAAGGAATCAAGAACATAATTGAAAAGCCATGATTTTGGAATTAACCTACGAAAAGTGAAAAACATCGGAGAAGAAGGTCAAAATTTCCCAATGGAAATTCAAATTAGAAGGGAAGAGTAATTTTATGAAAATATAATGGAATGAATAAGAGAGATAAAATTTGATTTTGAATAAAATTATATCTATTTTATTATGTATACAAATAGATATTGGCTCCCCTTAATTAAATGGCCAAAAATTAAAACTGTATTTAACTACCGTAAATAAAATTAAACTAACCCTTATTAACTAATGTCATAGGGATGTTTTGTCAACCCATGTAATTTTTCACATTTTAAAATAGTCAGTCGGTTTAATATAAGGCAGAAAAGTATTATTCAAGGCCAAAGGATGTTATTTTGTTTAAAAGAGCGCGAAAATGTTATTTTAAGAACGACAATAAATTTTCTAATGCAACAATTTTTTTACGGACAGTATCAAATTGATCACACGCAAAACATTTTATCATGGGATTTATTGAAGGACAGATTTTGTTGACAATTAATATTGTAATAGCTGAAAATTCATACCATTTTTTGTAAGTAGCCAAACCTGTATAACCTAATAAAGTTAATTGGGGCAACATCGTTTAAAGTTTGCAAATCAAGTGAACATGCAGAAAATTCCAAACTGATTTGATGTGACAAGGGGAATTGTTTCAATATGCAGAAATAACTCTTGAGCAATATTTAATGCAAGCAGATGATTTTATTTAGATTTAGCATGTTGAGAAAAGTTTAATGAATTAATTTAATACAGGTAAGAGATTATAAATGCAAGAAAATTATTTAACATTTGAAAAAAAAGTGATCACATGATTTCAATTACTTAACATACTAAAAAAATTTTCGACCATTATGAACTTGATTTTATTAGTTAAATCCTATGGATGACTTCTAATGACAACCAAATTGGTGACACTTACGGGCCCTTTTATCAAATATTTAGTTCAAATCCAATAGCAATGGATTCTAGATGTATTTAAAAACAATTAATGACAAGATGTTGATTTTATTTATTAGTAAATTACACCTAAAGGATATGCGAAAACGGACAATTAATTAATATTAAATACCAAATTATTTCAATTACTAAAAAAGACTGATTAAATAGCTGATCAAGCAATACAACTTTTATCATTATATTTAATTCTTAAGTCAAGCTTAATTAATCAAATAAGATATTGCGACAAAGTGACAAGTAACATATCATAACCCCCCCCTCAACGTCCCCCAAATTTTTATTTCACATAAAACAAAAGAAACCCTCCACCGAACCCACGTTCTAAAGATTTCTCCTAGTATTACCACCCAGTACCATTCCACTAACTAACTAATACTATATTATAACAATAAATAACCTAGTCTTCTTCCACAATTTTCTTCTAGGCAAATCTTCAACCATCTTTGAACTATAAGTTCAAAACCCTGGTAGAAGAGTCATGTACCATATCATGAAGAATATTGTAATATAGTAAGACTTAGGAGTCCAATTACTCTCACATATATGTAAATAATACAAAAAAATAGATAAATAATACCATACATTATATTATCAAACGGAACAAGATAATGAAACTAATTTGGATGCTTTCTTTGTTGTTCGTTTCATCAACACAAATAAAAAATCAAGTTGAAATTAATAAAGAGGATTAACCAATTCTGCGAAAAGATTATTAACTTGTATTTATAGAATGAGGTGATGAGTTGAGAAGACCTGAATGTGTGTATGAGCAATGAGATAATGAGAGAAATTAATAGCAAGAGTTAGTGTTATGTTTGGTAGAACTGTGAGGTTTTCTCAAAGATTGAATTTTTTGTCAATGAACAGAGAAGGGTCCTAATTATATATCAAAGAGTAGGAAGCCAAAATACGGAAAATACTAATTAAGAATTTAAATACATATATTATCTTCCGTTATTCAAAACAGGAATTCAAATCAGCAAATCAGCCAAAATTTAAAAAATTCATTACAATATAAGCAAGTAAGAACAGTTAGGAAGAGTAATATATATTTTCCTTAATAAAGTAAGCCAAATCAAAAATATTATTCTAACATAAATAATCCATGTAGATTAAATCAATAAACTTTACAAATAAGGAAAAAATAGATCGAAATAATATTATTTTCTTTATTCAAAGGAGTCCAAAATCATAAAAGTTTAAAAATATAAAACACCCATTACCAAAATAACTAAGTAAGAATAAAGTTAGGAAGACAACAATTCTTGACCGTACAATGCATAGAGGCAACCAACCATATAATAAACAAGTATGAAATTAATATCCATTTCCAAATTAAAAAAAAAAGGATCTTATATTATTTTCCCTTATTTTAAAGGAGCCCAAAATTCATTTATACAGATCCTTATTATCAGTATAAACAGTAACAATAAAATTAGGAAGAACAATATTACTTTTCCGAAATAAAGAAGAGTCAATATCAATAAGATTTATTATTAAATTATTTTTACCAAATATGGCGCAATTCTAAATATGACAAGGAAATACTATGAAGTGTCATAATAAAGCAGCATGACAAGCATAAAAACTAATCACCTTACTCCAATGCTACTTATATTAAATAAAGATTTTCATAAATAAATAAACAATGAAAATTAAATTATGACAAGAATTAATGTAAGGAGCCGCCATAATGCTGGTAGTTCAATATGTGAAGCAGTGAAATTATCAACCTATGCATGTTCAAAAATTAAAAAAGTATAATCAAGTAGGAGAACTGTCATCGGCCTTAGTTCCATCCACAGGAAACAAAAAAAATTAACTTCACAAAAGAAATATCAATCAATTTTAGGGGGGTAATTAAGGGAAAGATAAATATTAACAACTTACTAATTGGATTCCAGTAAACTAAAATTTCATTTTAATAAAGAAAAATAATAATTAGTCCGTTCTTGAACAGAAGAAGAATATGAACTCTTAATGAACACAATATGAAATCAGAATGAACACAATATGGTTATAATCAACTAAACGGGTAATTTGATTCAAGCTCTGATTTCAACGTTCTGGAGCGAAGGTACCGAACAAATTCGCCACTTAAACCAGAACTTAACCCCAATTATATTGGATAAAATGCTAGCATGTAACATTCACAAACACCCTTGAATGGGGAGCAATATTAACAACGAACAGTAAAGCACTTTCACAAGACCTTAAACATGCATGAACAACCTCTATATATCCTTAATCCCAGACAACTTGTGACTGGAAAAATACCAACAAAATTACTATAAATGAGATGATAATTTTAAAGTAATGGTACATGGACGGATCTGTCAAGATCCTTCTTAATAAAATCAAAGCTTCAACATTATTTTCCTGAATTCATGTCCGTTTCTTTCTTGCAGGAACTTCACCTGGTGCTTCACTAGTCCGCTGATGTTGCTTTCATTTCCTTTGGACGGTGGCCTCTCCTATTGCTAGCTGGGTTGTCCCACCATAGGATTGCCTGGTACCCTGCAAAAGAGGAAGAGAACAGGGGAAGAAGAGAGTTGGAGAAGAAGGGAAGAGAGTGGATAACTGAAGAGAGGGAGTTCAGGCGGGGAGAGATAGGGGAGGAGGAGCGACGGCTGCCACGCTTGCTGGCTCTGGGTCGACTGGTGGCTGCTATCCGCTGGTGCTCCGCGGGCTTCCTGGTGCCTGCAAAAAAAAAGAAAAAAGAGAAGAGTGAAGAGGAAGGGGCAAGAGAAGAGACGTGAAGAGGGGAGAAAGACGAATGAGAGAGGGGAAAGGAAAGAGCAAAACGAAGGAGAAGAGGATTAGAATAAAGGGGGTCTCCGGGGAGAAGAGAGTTGGTGAATTCCTTTTGGGAGAATATAGCAAGGTGATTGGATAGGAGGGGGTGGGGCGTCGCCACGTTTGACTTTCGCCGAAAAATTGGAAGGAGAGGGGGGGGCTGATTTTAGAGAAAAGATGGAAGGGGAAATGGAATAATTTCGAGATTTAATATTTGGTAGTTTAAAAAAGGATTTGATCCACCCGTGATCTAACTGGAAATCAAGGGATGTGATTAGATTTAAAACCTGTTTAGTAGGTTCGAGTAGTAAAAATTATTTTGAAAATAACTTGGTCTGGGTCGACGGATCACAGGCGACGACCGTCATGTCACGACGGACTTCGATGGGCCCTGTTCCCAAACACTTCAACTCTAAAAATCTGGTGTACTGGGAAGGCGACTCTCTGAACTCCTCGACGGAACCTTGCAGCACTGACCGTCATAGTCCGACGGACCGGTCACAAACCCTTAGAAAGTTAAAAATTCCTGATCTTTGTCCATACCTGCAGGATGGGCTATCATGACACGACGGGCCGTCACAGGTCGCGTAACCTCGCTGGTCGGAATCTGCTAAAAGTTTTTAGGGTTGTTTTGGACCATTCATGACAAACTTCATGAAATTGTGGGGTAAGTTTAATAAGTATTTTTTTTACTTGGGTTAAAAAGTAACCTTGAAATAAATAAGTTGTTACTTTATTATCATCTTTATAATTGATTCTGTAATGATAATTAGGGAAAAGAAAAAATAATTTGGAGAGAAAATAAAAAGAACAGGAAGAGAGGGAGAATGAGCGGAAAAAGGGAGAAGACGAAGAGGAAAGCAAAGGCATTGAAGAAGTAATTTGCTTGATCGCGATTCTTCGTGGAGTTAGGTAGGGTTTATATGCTTATCTTCATAGTAAACTCTAAATAGCGATTGCATTATTGGGGTTTTTACATTAAAGTCTTCTAATAGGCTTGATTGTGTGTTAGAATGTGATACTGTGAATCTTTCAAAATCTTGAATCCTCTCCTGTTAAATGACGCCTTGGCATAACGAAGACTTGAATGAAATTAAATTTATGAGATTAGGTGGATAGGTCTCACGTTTCCGACACGTGTATTATAGGATTGAATCACGTTCCGGCACGTATATAGGGGATCAGAGTGTCACGTTTCTGACACGTAGTAATAGGGATCGGGTGTCAACGTTCCGACAACGTAGTTTAGGGATCGGATGTTCCACATTCCGACACGTATATTAGGGGATCGGGTGTCACGTTCCTCCTACCGTATTATTAGGGATCGTGTGTCACGTTCCGCACGATAGAAAAAAAATAAAGAGAAGTAATCTTTGAATCATGTTAATATACTCAAGTTTCGAAGACACTATGCCAAATAGTATTGTGGTGGAGCTTGAGTCCGCATAAGTGCGCTTGATGTTTTTTCCCGCATGGTTTCTTTTACTTTTTGTTGCTACCTGTTGAGTATTGTGTTGATTAATAATATTATTTGATATATATTGCTTTCTATTTTGAGTTGGCCGATGATACCCTACTCAGTAACGTGTTTCCTTGTACTGACCCCTAACTGTTATTTCTTCTTTGTTATTTGTTGGTGCAGAAACATGCCATCGACTTTCGACTCTTCCCAACTCTAGCCAGTTCTTCAGTATGTCAGATTTCAGGTGAGCTATTATTCCTACTCGTGCTGGATTCTCTTTTCACGTATTGATGTCTTGAAGGTTCGACATGGACCATCTTTCTACTTATTTTAAGTTTTGTACATACTCTTGACTTAGTAATTTGAGGATAGATTTCTTGATGTGATGACTTCGAGATTTTGGGAACGATAAGTATTGAGTTTTAGAAGTTATTTAGATTGATTTTTCGTTAATGAGTTTTGAGTCTTTGCCATTTTATTTACTATTAACAATTTATAATACTGAGAAACGTGGGGTTTAGATTGGTTGGTTTCTCTCACCTATAAGATAAGTGTGGGTGCCACTCGCGGCTCGTTTGGATCGGTGACAAACTTGGGTAGCAGAGCTTTAGGTTCGTTTGTCTCATCACACAAGAACGATCCTAGTATAGTCTTGAGGAACTGTAGGGGGACTCCCTTACTTTCTTTGAGAGGCTATAGGACTTTAGGAAAAATTCCATCTTTCTTCTTCCTTTCGTGCTATTACTTTGGTCCAATTGGTATCTAGGTGATCAAATGGTATCTTGACCTCCTCACTCTATTTCGGCAAATGGTTTAGAACTAGAGCACAACTGTGGTCCCACACCATCACCGGCAAACAAGGGTTGCGTCTGAGCCAGTCGCTGAGGACGTCCTCTAGAGGTAGAGGAAAACAACCTGGTCCAGCTGTACTAGGGGCGGTGATCTCTCCACCAGACTGATGAGGTTATTCAGAGGGTGAGGAATGGAGAAATGAGCAAGTACACCAGGATGAGTAATTAATCATACCATCACCCCAACTACCGCAGGATGATTAACAAAGGTTCTACTTATCTTAGTCATGGGGGGGGCAGGTTATCTGATCAAGCCAACACCATCAGTTTTTTCCTGCACCATCAGCACCTCAGGTTCTGGAGAGGACAACATTTGCAGCTGTGTGGCTGCCCCGCCTGGATCCTCATTGAAAAGTAGGCACGTTTCCTCTTTTCCTCGATTGAGCTACAGGACCCATAAGACAATGATAGCATGAACTTTCACTAAATTCTTGAAGTTTGAAACCCCATCTCAAGGGTGCTGATCTGAGGATGCCATGATTTTCTTTTTATTTTCATGAGGCTTCTACACAAGATGGACATAGTAGAAACGATTCGGGTTGACAGTGTTGTGACCTATCAGTTTCAGGAAATGCCGAAATGGGTGGCGGTCGTTACGTTGAGGTGTCAACTCAGCAACAGGCACCACCTATTGACTTGGGCATCATTCTCTGCTATTTATGAGAATTATATACCCCCAACTTGGGTACAAGAGGAGAGATGAGTTCCTGAGTCCTATGATCAAGGCAGTTATGTTTGTTACTCTTATATATGAGGCTAAATTTCCGTGCACTATCCAGGTATGCCACCCAGCTTTCTTCATCAGTCCACAATAGCGGATTCGCCGCTTTGTGAAAGGATTGAGGTCAGATTTGCAGATCCTCCCCTCCTTAATACAGGTAGTTGCAGCCGCAAATTCCTTTCAGGAGTGGTTGACTTTGGCTACTAGAGGTAGAGGGGGTGAGCCAGATAGACCACTTCACCACGGCGTCGACATCTAAGAAGTTCCGCTACGGGGGGCAAATTTAGTATTCTTACTCCAGAGGACTGATTTCAGGAGGGTGGCCAAGCCCGACCTATTTCATTCTTCACTACAGGCTGTAGCTGGGGGTCCATCGCAGACCACTCAACATTTCTCTTAGTTGAGGTTATCCCCAGACTTCGGTCAGTCCTCATATAGACCTATGCTTGCCTCCATAGATTTTTATGATGTGGATAGACTGGACATATTAGGAGTTTATTGTCCAAATCGAGTTACACACCCCCAAGAAATAGAGTAGAGGTGGTCATGGTAGAGGCCTCCATTCTGGAGGACGTGGTGGCCAAGGTAATGGTTGGTCACCAAATACCGGGGTGGCGGGCACGTTGGACTACTGGCAAGCACAACATTGTAGGGGCAACGGGCCAGAGACCATTGATATGGCCCATTGTTAGCCTTTTCCCGGAGAATCCGAAGTGAGGACATCTGAAATCTGTTATCACAGTTACTCTTTTGGTCTTTGATTGCATGGATTCTGTATTATTTTGATCTGGATCCACATTTTCATATGTCATCTTCCTCATTTTCTACTTCTACTTGTCTTGATTTACATTGCGATTTGCTTGACAATGCCTATTAGTGTCCTCTACTCCTGGGGGTGAGTCTTGTGATAGTGAGAAGGTGTATAGGTCTTCCTGTACTTTTTGTAGGGAGCAATACCTATGTTTATTTATTATCCTAGAGATGTTGATTTTGATTAATTCTGGGTATGTCCTTGGCTTTCCCCAAATTTTTGCAATCTTGGATTTGTAATGCTAAACGGTGACATTGGCCAAGCCTGGAACAGATCCACTAGTGTGGAAGGGTGACTACATTTCCCTAGTCTGATTATCTCTTTTCTCTCTTCGTCGCTAAGAGGATGGTTATTAAAGGTTGTTTAGCCTCTTGGCCATCTCAGGAATGTACTTTCCAAATTACCTTCGATTGAGTCTGTTTCGATAGTCTGGTGAGTTGCTTCTGATGTGTTTTCCTGCAGACGTTCCTGGTATGCCACCGAATAGGGTATTTATTTTTGTATGATCTGGAGCCGCGGTACTCGCCCATTTCCATCCCCCCTTATAGGATGGCTTCCAGCTGAGGTTAAGGAGTTAAAGGCCCAACTTCAGGAGTTGTTAAGTAAAGCTTTATTAGACCAATGCATCCCCTTGGGTGCTCCTGTCTTATTTGTGAAAAAGGAAGGATGGGAGTTTCGGATGTTGCATAGACTATAGACAATGAATAAGGTGAAAATTAAGAACAAGTATCCTCTTCCCGCCTTGATGGATTTGTTATCAGTAAGAACAATATCCTCTTCCTCGCCTTGATGATTTGTTCGATCAGTTACAAGTTGCTTGTACCTTATCAAAGATCGATTTTAGATCTTGTTATCATCAATTGAAAATACGGGCCAGATGTGGCCAAAGACTGCTTTTTTTTCGAACCAGTAGTGGGCCTTAATGAATTTCTTATAATGTCTTTTGGCTATACGAATCACTTGTTGCTTTCAGGCCTGATGAATCGGTATTTTAAGCCATATCTTGGTCGTTTTGTTATCGTATTTATTGATGATATACTCGTTACTCAAAGAGTCCGGAAAGAACATTAGGAGCATTTGAGAACTGGTATTATTGGGAGTGTTAAGAGAAAAAGCTTTTTTATATGGCCAAATTCTCCATGTGAGTTTTTGGCTCGATTCAGTGTCCTTCTTGGTCACGTATTTCTAAGATGAGTGATGTGGATTCCTCCCGATTGAGCAGTGAAGAGTTGGGTAAGACCTACTAATGTTACAGAGGTAAGGAGCTTTGTTGGCTTACTAGCTACCTAACTACCCGTCGATTTGTCAAGGGATTTTCTTCTGTTGCTTCCCAACTTGACAAATTTGACAAAGCAGAATGTTACATTTGTAGTGTCGGACGAATGTGAAAGAATCTTTCCGAACCTCAACACCTTGTGACTACTGCAAACCCATTCTACCTTTTCCCGTGGAGTAAAGAATTTCCATTGTGTACTTTGTGATTGCATCTTCCTCTGGTTTGGGTGCAGTGCTAATTCAGGAGAAGAATGTAATTGCTTATCTTCTAGGCAACTAACGGTGCATGAACGCCACTAATCCGACCCAAGATTGGGAGTGGCTACAGTAGTGTTTCATAAAGCAATGGAGAGACATTATCTATATGGGGTTAAGTGTGAAGTCTATACAGATCAATCGTAGTTACAGTATGGTCTTTACTCAAAAGATTTGATTTGAGACAGAGGAGTTGGATGGAACTACTGACGGACTACGATAATTAACTATCTTGTATCACCCAGGAAAGCTAATGTGTGGCATGATGCTTGGGAAAGTAGAAAGGCCGGGAGTCTCATGGAAGTGATCTCACTTGCATGGTTTTCTAGTAACCCCATGTGGCTAGAAGAGGTTCAGACTCTGGCTATGACGTTATGAGGTTGGAAGTGCTGGAGTGGTGAGGATTTTTGGCCTGTGTGGAGGCAAGCTCTTCTTTTCTTGACAAGATTAAGGACAACATTTACTGATGAGAAGCTGAGCCGACTATACTACTTCGAGATATGGTATTAGAGGATAGGCTAAAGGGCATCATTGATGAGGAAGGCGTTTTGAGAATTAAGGGAAGGATTTGTGTGCCCGGGTTGATCATTTTATTCACACTATTCTTACAGATGCTCATATTTCATTTTTCTATACATCATGTGCAACCAAGATGTAATCGTGACCTACGCAACATTTTGGTGGAGTGAGGACAAGCATTGACAATTGTGATTTGTTGGGCCCATGCCCGAATTGGTCAGCAGTTAAAAGTGATGAGATCAGAGGCCTGGAGGAACACTTTAGAAAATGCCCATTCCGAATGGAAAAATGGGAACGATTGCAATGGTTTTGTAGGTGGTCTTCAAAGACATTGGGTAAGTATGACGCCTTCGGTAATTGTTGATAGGTTACTAAGTCTGCTCAATTCATTCCTGTCAAGATGACTTACAATGCAGAGAAGTTAGCCAAACTCTATATCGCATAAATTGTTCGATTTCATGGAGTCCCACTTCCACCATATCAGATAGGGGACGCAATTTACTTCTAAGTTTTAGATAACATTTGGCATGCTGAATTAGGTACTAGGTTTTATCTTAGTCCCGCATTTCACCCTCAGACCGATGGTCAGTCTGATGCGAGACGTTCGGTGTTGGTAGATATGCTCGTGCATGTGTAAGATTTGGTGGTCATTGGGATAACACTTCTTGCCTTAGCAGAGTTGTCATACAATTATAGTTATCACTAAGTCTTTATGGCCCCATTTGAGGCACTGTAGGGGAAGGAGATTTAGGGTCTCCCATTGGGTGGTTTGATGCATTTGAGGTGAGAGACCATGGGGTACCGACTTTTGTAGGGATCATTAGATAAAGTAAAATTCATCAGGATTAAGCTGTCTAGCGCTCAGAGCAGGCAGAAAGATATGCAGATCGGAAAGTTAGGGACTTGGATTTTTTCTGAGGTGAGCAAGTCCTTGCTAAGGTTTCCCCATGAAGGGGTTATGCGTTTGGTAACCGAGTAAGCTTCGGCCCAAGGTAGATTGGTCCTTTGAAGTCCTGAGCGTTGGGGGGAGGTGACTTATGAATGGCATTGCCTCCATGACTCCTCAGGAGTGCACTCGGTATTTTCACTTCTATGCTGAAAAATACCATGGAAAGGGAAATCCTACATATTCGTTGGATTCAGTCCCTTCTGGATGAGAATTTGTTTGCGAGGAGGAGCTTGTTGCTATTTTAAGAGAGAAGTACGCAAGTTGAGAATCAAAGGAGATTGCATCCATCAAGGTTTCAGTGGAAGAATAGGCCAGTTGACGAGTCCCTTGGGAGAAGAGGCTAAGATGCAAGAAACATATCCCCATCTTTTTACATATTCAGGTACTCTTTCTCTCCCCTTGTTTTTCTATCTGTGATCGTTTGGGACGACGATGGGTAAATTGGTATCTATTTAACACCATGTTAGAGTTCAGTAGTTAAAAATTATTTTGAAAATAACAGCTGGGTCGACAGATCAAGCGACGACCGTCGACCTCCGTTCCAAACACTTCCACCTAAAAATCGGGGTACTGGGAGCGACTCTCTGAACTCCGCGACGGACTGCAAGCCGGACCGTCGTCGATACGACGGACCGTCCAAACCTTTAAAAGTTAAATTCTCTGAAACTTGTGACGGACCTACAGGAACGGAACTCCGGCATAGAACAACACGGGCCGTCACATGGGTCGCCGTAACCTCGACGGGTCGGAATTTCTGCTCAAGTTTTTAAGGGGTGTTTTTGGACCCTTCATGACACTTCATGAAATTAGTGGGTAGGTTTAAATAATTTATTTACTTGGGGTTAAAGAAGTAACTTGAAATAAAATAGTGGGTACTTTTATCATCCTTTTATAATTGATTTAATGATAATTAGGGTAAAAGAAAAAGAATTTGGAGAGGAAAACAATTAAAATAACAGTAAAGAGGAGAACGACGAGAAAAGGGAGAAGCGAAGAGGAAAGCAAAGTCATTGAAAAGTACTTGCTTGATCGCGATTCTGCGTGGAGGTAGGTTATGGTTATGTTATCTTATAGTAAAACTCCTAAATAATGATTCATATGTATTTGTGTTTGTAAGTCATCCATATGCTTGATGATTGGTGTGTTAGAAATGTGGAATACTGTTTGAATCTTTAATCTTGAATCCGCTCTGTTAAGATGACGCCATGGCATAATGCCGACCTGATGAAATAAAATTTATGAATTAGTGATCGGTGTCACGTTCCGACACGATATTTAGGGGGTCGAAGTCACATTTCGACACGTAGTATTATGGGATCGGAGTGTCACGTTCCTACCACGTAGATTAGGGGATCGGTGTCCACGTTCCGACCGTACTATTTAGGGTATCGCAGTGTCACGTTCCGACACGTAGTCTTAGGGGATCGGTGTCACGTTCCGACACTAGTATTAGGGGATCGAGTGTCACGTTCCGCACAGCGATACATAAAGAGAAGTAATCTTGTAATCATGTTATATACTCAATTTCGAAGAAACTATGGTCCCAAATGGTTGGTGTGGAGGCTTGAGTCTCATGAAGTGCGCTGAATTTTGTTGCCCATGTTCTTTACTTTGTTGTTGCTACCTGTTGAGTATTGTAGTTGATTTTATATCATTATTTTGATATTAATTAGCTTTCTATTTTGAGTTGCGATGATACCTACTCAGTACGTTTTCTTGTACTGACCCCTCTTTTTTTTTCTCTTTGGTTTATTTGTGGAGTGCAGCAAGCGTGCCATCGCTTCGCCTCTTCCTCAACTCTAGCCAGCTTCAGTACGTCGATTCAGTGTGAGCTATATTCCTATCTCGGGTTGGATTCTCTTCTTCATGTCTTGATGTCCTTGAAAGTCGGACATGGACCATCTTTCTACTTATTTTAGGTCTTAAATATACTCTTAGCTTAGTAATTTGCGGATTATGTTCTTGATGTTGATGACTTTTTCCGATTTTGGGAAACGATAAGTATTGTGTTTTAGAAGTTATTTAATTAAGTAATTTTGTTATTAGTTTGAGTCTTTTGCATTTTATTTCTATTCATAATTTGATATAGTGATAACGTTGGGGTTTAGTATTGTTGGTTCGCTCACCTAGTAAGATAAGTGTGGGTGCCACTCACTTCGCGGCTGCTTTTTGGGGTCGTGACATTAGATCTAAAATTATTTTTTAGATGGATGGATGGATATTTAGATGAGAAAAGATATGAATGGCAAAATTGGCATTAAATTGGCTAGAATTGAAATGGTAGATTTTGCTAGATTGTTAATAAATTTGAATTGAGTGCTAGAATTGGAAGAATTAGAATAGAATAGGCTAGAATTAAATACTTTAGAAAGTGTATGAAGTACTAGTTAATAATTAGAAATACTACATTATTTTAAAAATGTATAATTTAAAATCCTTTAAATTTTAAAAAATTTGAAAATTATTAATAATTGTAAACTATTTGAAAAATATTTACGATAATTTTATAAAGTAAATAACTAAAATAATAATTTTCAAGCAAATCGACCCTAAAAATTCAAAACTTTAATAATTTTTAAAAATACGTATTTGGAATATATTCCTAAAAATTGTTAAAGGTTTTTATCAAAAGTGGGTGTCAACATAATATACAATCAAGGCTAGCTCAAGGCACCCAAAGAGAAAAGTCTACACTAGCTTAAAGGGTTGGTATTGCTCTTACTCCTACGTAAAATATCAAAGATCAGGCTAGCTCACGGCACCCAAAGAAAAAAGTCTACAACTAGCTTACATCCAATTCATGAATAATGTCGTACGTTATTTTTTCTTCATAAAAGTCATTCAACTAATATTTAGGAGGCTTAGACTTCCAATCATTGGTGGATTCCGCGTTGATCAGGGAGCAAAATACACGACATGTTAAACTAAAAAATACTTTAGAAATGCTTGAAACACAGAATTTGCGGGCCTTCAACGTATAATTAAGTGGCTATTTTTTATTTTAAAAACGCTGCTAAAAGTGGTGGATTTTTAAATTCAAAATTTTATTAATCCCATTCGAAAGACTTATATATAAATTTATCTTTAATTTTTTTCGAATCCCCTGAACGAAAATTCAATCTGCTCCTTCTTATCTATCACTCTTAATTAAGAAGTCATTTCTATAATTTAGTTATTGGATCTCTACCTTATTAATAAGGGCAGCAACTTCTAAATTTTTATCAAATACTTTTATATTGTTTTTTTTTAATATCGCAACTCTCGACGCCTAATTTTTATCAACTACTTTATATTTTCTTGAATGTCACAACTCTCGTGCGCAATTCAAAGCGTCACTAGATATTATCCGCGAAGAGATTGGCGGACATTGACCATACAAACTACATTTTACTATACATCTTTTTATGTTCAAGTACTTTTTTTAAATTTACGGTTACTTATTGCTAACTTTATGATATATAATAATTCATTTCATATCATATCTTGTTTACATTCCAATGATCGAGTGAAAAGGATATTAAATATTGTATTTTTATTCAATTAAAAGCTTATTTTAATAATGGATAGTCTCTTTGTCCCCTAATTACTTTGTTTTCAATTTCTCTTTTTACCTTGGTCCTTTTTTGTTAAGAACATTTCATAATTTAACTTTGTTTTGATCTATTAACTTTTCAATTAATTAATTTTTGAAAAGAACTATTAAAATAAGTAGAAGAATCGTATCTACAATAAAGTCAAAAGAGTATTTCATCTCCACTTTATCAAAAGCATTGAACACTAAATTTCTTTGAAACCATTTGGCTATGTTTTTATTCCAATTTCAGTCAGTCATTAGTCACCAGAAAATTTAATTTAATTTGGAACAAGCCTAGAATTAACCTTTCTTTACAAAATCTATAACAACTGGGATCACACACCATAAAACAAAATAATTTACTTGTAAAAAAATTAAGTCCTGGTCGCTGTCCCAAACCAAAAGATTCATTCACATTCGATTAATTTGGATATTTTATTTTTTATAACATAAAAATCTTATAAATAGAAATATCCATTTGAAATAATAATATAAGGTATAATGAAAGGTGAATTTTTGTAAAGTGGCTCAAAGTTTTTTTGCTATTGCTAAACTTGCTATGCCTTGTTCAGCTCTCTCCTCTATCCGCGACGATCTGATTTTCTCTGTTAGCGCGCCTCTACTATCCACTTCTCTACACAAATGAAGCAGGTTTCACGTTGCTCATAAACAAACTTTCAACTCCTCTTTTTCTTGATCTATAATTCAAAAAATGGTGGGTTTTCAAACCATTCTGAATTTCATCACACTCAACTTAACATCTTTAAGTTTTAGCAGATGAGTTTGAACTAGCTTTTGTAAACTGACCTCATCTCATCATCTTATGGATTGACACCCAATGATACACATACTCATTTGGGTCAATTTGTAACTGCAAAATACATGACCCTGAAACACCAAATTCCCTCCATTTTATGATCAACATGCTGGAGCATGGGTTTTCAAACCAAAAGTTGAAACTTTTACAAACTCTCATCAGTCTTTTCTCTGCAGCTGGAAAATTACAACAGAGCCTATCAAGGTTTTTGATGTTATGGGTCAAATGATTGAAACCCAAATTATACTTACATTGCCTTGCTTAAGGTCTTTGTTTGCTTGGTAAGTAGAAGGAAGCCTATGACTTTGCTTTTATATATTAAAGATCTAAGATAAAACCTTATATTTATACTTATAACTGCTGTTATCGGATGGATTCTGTAAGGGGTAGTCTATGAGGCATTGGAAATTGCGTGAATAAGCTATGAAATGGGGTCGAGACACCCTAATGTGTGACTTACAATACTCTGTGTAATGGGTATTTTAAAGAAGGCAGACCTTTAGATGGGTTGGTTGTTGAGGAAATGAAAGAGGAAAAATGTATACCTGATCATATATACGTTACAGAGAAGTCCCCTTTGTTGACCCGCGTTTTTTTTTGTTTTCCGGACTATTTGGGCGTTCCGCATTTGTAAGTTTGCTTTAAATCATTTACAAGGATGTTGACACTTGAATTTGAGAATTGATGATAGGATGATGGAATACCTTGTTTGAGAGGGTTATGCGCTTCTAAGGAACAGAGAGAACTCCTTACAAGATGCATCCAAGTGGTTTGTAAAATGCGGAGCCGAAAAACTGGTTGTAAACCTGTTGGTTATGAGTTGGTATTGCCGCTTTTTGTAGTGGTGAACAAGCTGGATAAAGCACTGGAGGAATTTGTATAGATGAATTAGAAGTGGGTATTCTCCCAAGGCATTCACATTCTCGTATCTCTTCGTGTACTTTGTTTGGATGGGAGAAGTTGGAGAAGCGGTGTTAGTTTTTGTCCATGATGAAAAATGGAAGTCCTCCTCGAGTAAGTTCCGTTTAACTTGTTGATCAATTAGCGAATCAAAAAGAAATGATATTGACTGCTTGTTTACTTGTATGTGGGTCGCATTGAAATGTGGGGTGGTGACAAGAAATAACCTGTAGTATGTTTGGCGTGGGATGCGGTTTTTGACTTTGAGGATTTCATATAATCGACTTGAACTTTGTTTGAATGAAGCTTAGTTTGGTTTGGGATGGCACACTTTGTTGTAAGAGGTTCTATGTTTTTACTATAGCATAGGAAATTGCTGTAAGTCACAAGGACTCTTCAACATTCACCACATTAACCTGACCTTAACAAAACAAAAATAACTCAGTTGCACTGGTTTTCGCTATGGGTCTATTGTACGCACTGAACATTACATTTCCTAACAAAAGACGTTTCCACTATTACTCATAGCAACAACTTTAACAATTCTGTTAAAACTCCCCTTCAAAAAGATTTAGCAGTACAAGCTTGCACCAGCCTCAGTGCTGTCAGCAGTAACATCTCTTTTTATGCCTATCACAAAATTCTAGTGAAATACCTTTTTGAGATACCTTATTATCCAAATTACCTTCTTTTACAGGACAAAAACAACAATTTACTCTTTAAGATACATTCCAAGGCAAATTAACTTCTTGTATAGCACCAACTGGATTTTCCATCACTTTTTCTTCCTCTTCCTTTTTTTTCCATTTCTTTTCCAGTCAGTGGCGGTTAGATGCAAACCTCAAAGCAATATTAATATCGCCCTCCGTGATCTAGGGAACACTACCTCAACCCCAATGGATACCATATTTAACAAAATTGTGCATTCCGCACATCTTCTCCCATGAGAACGGGTAGGTGGAAAAAACCTGTGCTTATCTTTCTATATCTTTTTCATGTATCACTTGTCAAAAGGGACGGGGCCCAAACAAGAAGAAGCAATTGAAGACAAAGTGTCCAAAGGAAGGGCCCAACAGAAAAAGCACTTTTGAAGACAAAGTGCTCTACAATCGATCAAAATCCTTCGACACTCCAGACTCCTAACAGAGAAGATGATGGCCTGTCGATTTTCCAATCCATCAAGTCTCCATAGAGAGGTATGGAGGAACATGAAGTTAGAGCAGCAGTGAGCAGCTGTCCTTTCGGAGAAAATAGATATAGGGTGGGTTGGTGGTGAAGGGGAGAAGCGCAATCTTGATTTGGGTATCATTCCTTTAGGAGGCTCTTATACCTTTTGACATGTGTTTTACCCAACTGCCCCTTGCTCTTGAGAGGAAACCGAGAAGGGTTACTTCATCACTTGTACAGTCTTGAGTTTGCTCCCTACAGTTCTCTGGTGGGCCTTTCCAGATGATCCTTGTGCAAGACATCTTGAGCAATATCAGCACAGTTCTTGCTGCTGTTTGGCGAGAACCGACCTTTAACCGAGGGTCCATGATTAAAGCGATAATCTACTGCATTCAGCTAGAAAAAGCTTGCTTCCACTTCACTAAATTCCTCCTTACCTTTGGATGCCCGACTGCTTAAATTCTTCCGGCCAGTCAGCAGCTCAAGAAGAACAATCCCAAAACTCCAAACATTACTCTTTGGAGTTACTGCAATCCTCGCTCCAGAGTCTCCTCAGAAGATTTGCCAGGCCTGAAACTCAAGGTTATTAACAGAAAGTTCTATGGTCTTTGATGGGTCACAAAGTGTAACAACTTCAAGAACCCATGCTAAAATGCCAATTAATTACCTAGCGAGTGGCACAAATACCTCTTTTGTTTTTCAAAATTCACAAATATGAAATATGATTTGAGCAAATAATATTTTTTTGAATTGAAAAAAAGAAGAAGTAGATTGAAAAAATAACATAAAATTGGAAGTCAAAGCCTGTTTAATCATGACTTTCCAGTTGCCAATTTGGAAGTTTCAAGTCATGTTTGTCAATGACTATTATTTCACTTGAACTACTCCTCAAACAATTTTTTTGAATATCAATTCTCTATTTCAAGTAGAAGATAAAATATGGATAAAAATGTAAAACGCAAAACTTGGGTTTATTTCAGTTCAAGTTGAACTAGTGAAACAATTTTAAGGCCAAATGAGACAAAGATGGCTTATATGCCACCTGTTAAGAGCTAAAATCCAATAAACACGAGCGCTCAATTATTACACAGAACCTGTCATAGTTGCAGATCCGATTCATATGGTGGTATACAGGATATGCAATTCGCACTGGCACTATGTTTCAGGAAACTACTAGATGGCGACCCCGATTGTTTGGTGGAACGTTCAAGGACCAGTGTTGTAACATAGAGGAGATGATGTGCTGCAACTTTTAACAATAGAACTTTACAGCTAAACCATGATATGTCTGTCTCTGTATATGAGTAATGATTGCATCCATATCCTAGAGCTTTGCACTGCAATCCCTTATCAAATCATGTATATTTGCATGGAAAATTCAATGTTAACAATTGCCTGTCCACAGGAAAAAGAACGAACAATCTATAGGTCTACCCCAATATACAAAATGGAGATTTCCTCAATAAGAGACACAAAGGTAACATGGAGTAATACAAGGTTGCATACAAGAAATGAAAGGCAACCATGATTAGACTACAGTTTAGGAAGCAGCATTGGCCACCTACCAGGTCCTTCCTCAGCAGGAATGTGAGACCTTGAGCAGCAACAAAAGCAATTTTTGTTCGAGCGTCCATTCTATTGGGGGACCATCCGCCCTCCCAAATAAAAGCCGGTCTAAGCTTCCATGAAAAGCAATTTCATAAAACCCAACAATTCCTGTGCTCAGAACCTTCCCGTGCATGGAAACATCAGTTTACAAAGTGATGGATGTTGCAAAAAAGCTAGTGTATTCACCTCAGTCACAAACTCCTTCAAACCCCCTTAAAAGCAAAAAGAAAGATGTGAGTCTTTACAAAACTCATAAGAATTGTAACAACACGTAACCTGGCCAAATTGTATCCTAAATATAACCACGAAAATAGACCATTTTGTCCGGACCTGATCTACCAATTAAGATTTTCAATACGGTGTGACGCAGGAAGTTTTGCACCCAGAAAATTCTATTCTACCTCTGGATAGCAACCTGCTTGCTCTAAAATCACATACCGTCATGCTGATGAAGAAACAAAACACGAATCTAGCCAACGAGAGCCTTTCCCAAGATTGATATCACAACGGAAATCATACGAAAGATGCCGACCCCCCCCCCTGCACCCATCAAAAGGACAAAAAGGGTGAGGGGCCCGCAAAGATGTCAGTAGATATTCAAGATAATTCAAATTTTTTAATAAATCATACCTCGAGAAGGATGAGCCCCGGGTTACAGTGGCCTTCAGCTGCTTTGCCCCAGTGGCATCATCTCCAACAGAAGCGTTGTAAATACAGAAGAGAGACCTTTCTGACATACATCGCTCAGGAGATGAAGCGTGGCAGGCAGCAGCAGTTCTTCCAATGAGAAATTTCCTGATTGCTTCCAGTAGAAGGCAATGTTTGAAGGCAGTGTAGGGGGCAGTGGCAGGGGTCCCAGAGCATTTAAATGACCGCTGGCATTACCAACTTAAAGCTTCCCAAGTCTTGAGAGTCAAGCAGCACTCTTTGGACTGGAAGAGGAAGAGGCTGAGGACTTGGTGATTTGGTATTCCTTGATTGAACCAATACGACTCCTGAACTCATCATGTTTCCTCACATTCATTTGTGCTAGCCGGCATCTTGTTCTGGCGGTGTCCAGGCCTAACGGAGCAAGAGTGCCCGTGACCTCCTGCTCGTAACTCTATTATTTTGACTGTAATCAGGTTTTACTCTAGTTCTAAACTTGAGTGCCGACTGCAACGACCGTGTCTGCCACCTGAGGCTCGGGAATGCAGTAAGGAGAAGTTTCTTGAAGGATTCACGAACGTTTAATATAATACTCTGTTCGGACTTCTTCTTCTTTACTTTTTAATACTGTGACACAACCCTCCTTTGTTGTTTAACACTCCTGCCAAATCATAGCTCAACAAAACTTCTATTCCCATTGCGAATACACCACAACCTCAATTTCAATTCAACTTCATGTTTCCGAAATTATCAAAAAATCTACAGATTACACAATTCCAATATAAATAAATTTCCTAGGTTTGGAGGAAAAAATCAACAAGCGAAAACTTATTACTAATAAATAAATTATCAAATTCCAACAAAACAAAAGGTTACACGCCAATCAATTACGACATACTAGCATTAACATTAAAAAAAAAAGCCAAAACTGTTCTTCTGAATTTGACATTCATATTGATAAGATGATCCAGTAGAAATTGTATTCTTTTCCTTCGAAAATCAGGACTAATGACAAACAATCTAACAGCAAACACGAACAAGGATTCATATACCACAGAACCATCAATTCAATAAAACGAAGAACATTGAAAAAGTGCGAATCTCCAAGGAATTGTATTGATTGATTGTTTGAAGTATTGTAAGGTTAAACGTTTCGATGACTAAAACCTAATAAGAGAGAGAGAGAGAGAGAGTCAAATGTTAAACGGTCAGATTGGATTTTTTTTCTTTTTTTGTTTGGAGAGAAAGGTTGATAGAAAATGTAAGAGAAGCATGGTCAAACCACTCAAACCCCCACAGTAATTTCTCATTAAGAACATGGCCACTTTATTCTTATCTAATTAAAAGACTCTTTTGCCCCCTTTAACTATTTTTTCCCTAATGTTAAACTAGCAATTTTTTTTCAATTAAAGTCGTTAAAAATCTCTTTTCCTATTTTTTCAATTTAAGTCCTTTAATGCTTTTTTTCCTTTTTTTATTATTAAATATGAAATTTATTCAAGCAGAAAGACATTTTCATTTTCTTTTAATTTCTTGTTCAATAGTTAATAAAACTGATATCATAAGTAAGAAGAAACTAAAGAGAAAAGAAGCACTTGTTATTTCTCTTGATGAATTTCAGGATTCAGAGATCTCTTTTCACAAATCTATTTACAATGAAGGAAAACCCTTTATATATAGGGAAACCAGCCTTACTTGGCCCAGTAGGATTCCTAAAACCATATCCTACAAGGGACTCCACATAATTAGACATTCACTATAACATAATTGTTTTAACACTCGACACTCACTCCCCCTTGAATTGTCGGAGATTGTGTGCCTTCGGTTAAAAAAAAACCTTTACTATATAACACCTCCGGTGGGGCCCCCTCTCCTCTTTGTCCCTGTACCCCTCATTCTTCCTCCCTAAATCTATAATACGTTTCATATTTATGTCCTCATACTCACACACCATTACAACAGGGAACAACACCTGCAGCCAAACCCAGTGGGACATAAAGCCTGTAAACAGAAAAAGAGTACATCGGCTATATTAGACTCTGCACTCCCACCTTATGAGAACATTCACCTTCCCTCTACGTCAGCTAGTGCTTTCTTTTTATTCCCTGAGCTTTTCTAACACCCCGCCCCGTGGGAGTGCTTTACTCATTTCGCCTTGGTTGTCGTTGGGCGCCGCCTTGTTTCCTGAGCCCTCCCTGCCTAATAATACTTGAACAGCCCCCTCCTTGCATGTATGATTCTCACCATTCTTGGGAGCCCTTATGAGTGTAGAAAATACCTTGACACGCAGATAAGAATTTCTATTTCCTTTCTTCTAAGCTATCTGCTTTTAGAATCTCTTCCCTTCATTGATCAAATATTTCCTGTCCTTTTCCTTGCTTTATACAGTTTCTTAGCAATCATGCACCCTATGTGAACGCGTAGTCCGTGGTGCGGACATGTTTTTAGCTCGTTTGTCAGGGTAAATGATTCCCTCTTGGGGAAGAGCCCTGTGTCTGGTGAGGCTCCGCGCTCTCTATCCCGGTTGACCGGCCGTTCATAATAATACTTGTATACGGTCTATGCATTTTGAATCTATTTAAATCCTTATGGAGGATGATAAAGTCAAGTTTTTTCTCCAAAAAACTTGTTATATCACTTTAGCATTTGAACCATTGGATATTTTTCACCCCAATAATCAATGTTGTCAAGTAAACAACAATTCATTATTAGATGTACGACATCTTTCTATGTGCCCTAGAGTTGGCAAGTCCAAATAAGTTTACTTTACCGCTTACCAAAATGTCTTATTCCACCTTTTCACTTGATATTATTTCTACATAAACCATGCTTTAATAGATGTAGAATTCATATCCTCATAATCTTTTTACAATATTGCGCGCTATTGTATCAAATATAATATCGTTCAACGATATATTTTCTGTCCCCCAAAAGAAAAGAAACAGGATGCGTTTTCTTTCATACTAAGAGCCCTTTTCTTACATTCATTTTGTATTCGATTCACAATACGAACAAAATTTTTTGAGATCTCTCGCTTCCAATTATTTTTAGGTAGCTCGCCTTCTCATGAGGTTTCATGAAGTGTTATGTCTAGGCTCATTCAAGAGCAATTGTCTCCTTATTATGAATCATTTTGATTCGTTTGATCTCCACCCTTTTCAAGGATTATTATATTTAGATTAATTAGTCTATCATGCTTCATGCATGTGTCGTACACTCTATCTTTAAGGTACATCAATAGGAGTATTACAACTTGTTTGTGTTGCTTCTAACTTTCCCTTATGTCGAGACAAACTAACATATATCTCAATCTTTTGGAGAATCCTATTTTTGTGCGATCATATTATAGATTCATTAATTAATATTGCGACACAAATTATCGATTTGAAAACTATTTTGGTCCCTGACCATAAAACAAGTAACAATATAAAATTTGATCATGAACTTCTTGATTTGATTCATACAATTATGGTTTGTAATGTAATCATATTTCAGATCAACATATGAAACTTTATTTTCATAAGGCAATGAGTTTCACTATATGAGACATTTAATGTCATCATTATCTTATATATTTATCAATGATACTATGCAATATGAATTATCTTGATTTTCATATTCTGAAAGTTGTGCTTTTTAGCTCAATTATCGTTTGCATCAAACATTTTGCGAATGTCAAACTGTCAAGTTTGACAACAACGCAGCACATGTGATTACTTTTGATGCTATCTTTTTATCCATATCACATGATAGGTAACCGGGGCCCATATTCACTCTTTTATACTTTTCAGAATTTTTAGGATTTGTCGTCACTACATTTAGTTGATACGATCTAACTTAATCACGATGATCAAGGCAGCGTAAAAAATTCTGGAAGAAGCCTTCTAGTTTTTCAATGTATGTCATTACTCAGTATGCATACATAAATCTTTGGGATGATCAAATTATTCATGTCAAACCAAATAAATAAGTAGTACTCAGCAACTCCAGTTTAACCTACGCCATGTGCCTTGCTCTTATTAATTTCGATTTCTATTATAGATTAAATTTGCAATTTTATTACTCCAATAGTAGTTTTTAAAGATTTATTTTTCTCATTACTTTAATCCCTAGGTACATGTGATTCACTCTTGAATGAACTAATCTGAGCAAAAACTGTGGCATTGTCAATATCTTTTGTGTGGCCTACATATTTTTTTGGCAAACATCAAGATTGCGATATACTAATGGCATCAACTGAGACCTATATAGAAGAAACTTTATTAGGACAACCTGATAATGTCCTAAACAATCCACTAGGTGGGATGACTAGTCCACAAAATATTTGTATACGTTCCTAGAACACGAGAATTCAATTTCTAACTTCCGTTTATGATGGTCTCCACAATTACTTGCTTTATTAAAACAATCACAGTACAGAGAAAATTCTGTCTAGCATGGGGTTAATCACCTCATTCACCCTAAAGAATGGATCTTTATTTTATTGCCATTTATCAAAGGCTCTCATTCTTCATGAAATGGAATACATATCATCTAAATACATCAAATTTTTGATAATTTTCGTAATCTGCATTCGCATATTCAGGTGGGCTCATTTAATCAATTGTCTTCTTTTAGAGGCATTTTATGCACTGCTAGCATTTCACTTTGGGTGGATGGATTCTGCTTTAACGAGATATATTTCAGACAATTTTTTATCAAAAACTCATATTTGCCTTAGTCATCATAATATCATCATATGTGCATTGAGCGCAAAGCCAACGTCCTTCAATGCCTTAAACAATACGCCGGGACTTTGATGGCCAACATCTTTTTTCAATCGCCCATCTTTCATCACAAAGCAAGCAAGACTTCTGATGTCTTAACCCTCTTTGTGCGATTGGACATAAATTTCAACATCGTCTATTCTTTCGGTGTGGATATAACTTAATTTATCGTCTTACCCACAATGGGCTCAACCTCAAAGCCTCAGGAATAAGTAATTTTATACTTTTTGATTCATCATTAATTGATCGTATTCCTTATATTACCATAGAATTGAGATTATTGATTTTTTTTATAATGCAACATTAGTAGTTTATAAATCTAGCTTAATAGATGCACATACCTCATATAAAGGTGAAAAGATAATCTTTTCACTAAATTTGTGCTTATTTATATTAAAATAAATTAAGGAATTCTGCTTCCAATCCGAATTAAATTAAACGTATAAAAAGTCAACAAGTCTCTTTAAATACTTACTTTAGATGGTAACATCCAGATCTGTACACTAAATAATTAAACACATTAAAGATAAGATGCATACTTGAAGATATATAGAAGCTTATTGCATAACTTATCAAGATCTCTTTTGCACTTTTCTCGTATTCCTCATCTTCTTCTAAGATAGTACCATCGTGGGCTGATAACGTGTTAAAAACGATAGAATCATAAGAAGAACTAAAGAGAAAAGAAGAGAAAGCCTTGTATATTCTCTGATAAATCATTCAGGATTCCATAGATCTTTCAAAAATCCATTTACATGAAGAAGAACCCCTTTATTTTATATTGAAGAACCTTCACTTGTTCCCCAAGTGAGGATTCCTAACCATATCCTACAGATGACTCCGGAACCACAGTTATTAGACATTCATTATACACAAATGTTTTTACACAACTAGAATTTTTTCAAAGTCATTTTTTATCTTGCGTAAAAGTAAGAGTAAAATTTCAAGTGTTTTTTTATATTATATTATTATTATTTTATTTTCAATTTTTGTTTCTTTTTTCCATTTATTAAAAATCCTTGGGCCTACACTTTTTTTAATTTAAATT
Organism: Solanum habrochaites; assembly: GCA_027704765.1. NCBI lineage: Eukaryota > Viridiplantae > Streptophyta > Magnoliopsida > Solanales > Solanaceae > Solanum > Solanum habrochaites. The sequence goes on from JAKWJA010000770.1 coordinate 57,579, forward strand.
GTGATTTAAATGAAATATTACTTAATAATGTTGATTGTTTGCTCATTTCTCTTGATCTTTTTTATTAAATTTTGGTTTGGTGACCTATTTTGAATTAAGTAAATTTAATATTATCATTACAAATATACCAAATATTTTGACGTATTCGCTAATTAACATGTCCTGTACAATTTTAAATAAATATTTGAAGCTATTAATCACGACTTCTTATAAGTTAAAATGATTTATTCGCTAATTAGCTTGATAGTTTTTAGTTACTTAATCACTAAATTGATTGAAAGGATAAGTAGGCGTTTTGATTATAAATTTAAAATTTATTTTATTTTGAACTTTGGAGTTAAGTTTAAAATAAAATTTTATAAAAAAAATAATACTTCGAAATAATGTTCATTTTGTGCTTAATGTAGGTGAATATAATTTTAAAAGTGAAAAATTGAGTTGAAAAGCAAGCTATAAGTTGTCACGTCTAAATTCAAATACCATTACAATGTTTTAGAAATATTTTATTAATGTATTTTTCAAAGAAGAAAAAGTTATTTTTGTTTCAAAAGAAAAGATTCTCTTCTTCTTTAATTTGTTTTCTAATATTTTAACTTGATATGACATTTAACAAAACCAAGTAATTCAAATCCATCTAATTTTAAGTCAAAATATCCGACATTCTTTAATCTTGTTATTGTTTAAATTACTGAAAATTAAAATTAAGAAAGTAGTATTCTTAAAATGAAATGTAAAAAGCAAATAAATAAATAAAAAAAACGAAAATATTATCAATGAACTCTTAGAATACTAAAGAAGTCAAAGTGTTATAGGGCATGAAGGTCAATATCGGTGCTATCAAAGAAAAGTACCGATCGAAATTCAACTTAGAGGATCCCAACGATTAAAGTGAAACAGTGCATGTTTTGGAAAATTATTAGTACGAACAACAACAACAGAAGTCATCATAAACTAGAGGAGCCCTCGATTAAGTGAAACCTCGCAGTCATAGTTTTGGAACATTATTAGTAAGAGCAACAGCAACAGAGTAATCATACTTAACCTACTTCCCTGCATTATATGTTTAAATCCTCATTTTAAACTGTTTCAAGAATTAAATTATAAATTTAAAATTATATTTCAATTCTTTTTTTTTATAATATTAATTATGGTATATAAATTAGAATATTTTAATAAAATTGTCATATTTACAATTTAATTTATTTACTTTTTAAATAACTTAATAATACTTTTAAAATTAGTCCGTATTGAATTTTTATAAAGTTAAATGTGACTTGAAACAAAAAAAGAACAAATGTGTTATGAACTATAAAAAAAAACTACCAGAAAGAATAAATTAGGCGAGAAGAGGACATGTTTTCTTATTCCTCCTAAACTATCATTTTAATATTTACAGATTGATTTACAATGAAGGAAAATCCATTTATTATAGGGAAATCGTAACATTGGTGCGTCAAATAGTGTATTTCCTAATTATATCCTAAAAGGATCGCAGCATAATAAACATTCACTATAATACAAAATTGTTTATAACATTGACCCCTGACCCCCCCCCCCTTATCGAAGTCGATATGATTATGTGCGTCCTTACAACCTACAAGATAATAGTTTAGGCGTAAAAAATCTAGTAAGGATAAAGAGTACAACTATATAATAGGACACATTATGTTGCCTCATTAAAAATCTTACAAAGAAAACTCAAATGGACAGAACTGGTGAGGGAAAAAGGGCACATCACGAGTATTAAGTCCCCCTATGAAGAGCAGCAATAAAGAGAATGAATCTTCCGTTTTACCAAAGCTTGTGGCTCATCATTCTTGAAAGTTGGTAGTTGTAGAGACGTGGTTCAATAAATCACTTATAGTATTACTTGAACAAACCTTTTTTAATGTTGATATCACTCATTCATTGGCAGCGCATTGAGTGAACAAAAAATTGAAGAATATGCTTTCTTCTATCTTGTTTTATGATGCTTCCCTTTAAGATCAATTATTTTATTTGCAAGTGCCTTACTTCAAATTTCTTTAAGCGAAGAGTTTCAATTCTAATCATCACCTTGCATAACAATACTTTGTTATATTTTTATGGCATTTGAATTTATTTAATCCTTACAAGGATTATAGACCTTTTTTTCAAAAACTTATATATGTTTTAGAGTTTGAACGCCATTGATATTTTCATATCATTTTCGGCCAATTTACAACAATTTCAATATTAAATGTATGACTCTTCTATTGTCTGATGCAATCAAATAAGCTTTTACGCTTACTCAAGATGGGCATTGTTCCACTTTCACTTGATTATATTTATGCCCTCCAACATGCTTTTAATAGTCATTGAATATCATAATAATTTACAATATTACGTACTATCATTGGTATCAGAAGTATATCTTCGACGAACATCACTTTGTATTGGGGTTCATAATACGCCGATAAGTTATTTGCGAGATCATGATTTCATTATTTTTAGATTACGTAGCCCTCTCATGAGGTTTCATGAGGTTGTTATTTGTTAAACTTTGTAACAGCTCATTGCCTCTATTGTTTATGATATTTTTGATCTCCCCTCTTTTTCAAGATTATTTACGTAGATTGGATTAGTTCTCTCATGCTCATGCATCTGCATGAACTTTTACCTTTGAAACATTCAGTAGGAAGTCTATTACAACACTTGTGGTTGTTTTCTTATCCCTCCCCCCACCCTTTATGTTATACAACTAACATATATCCAATCTATTTGGAGAATTCAAATCTTTATGCATCATAGAGAATTCATCTTTATGCATCATATCATACTTTATTAATTATATACCCACTTTAACATTTCAGTGAAATATTTGGTCCGCCAACAATCACTCAATTGATCATAATTTATTGGTCTGATACGTACAATGCAATATCATATTTCAAATCAACACATAAAGCTTTATTTTCACAAATAATGATTTCATTATCTATCTGAGACATATTGTCACATCAGCTTGAATATTTATCAATATTATCAAGATGAATTACCTTGATTACATATTATGAAAATTATTCTTTTAACTCAATTATATTGCACAAACAATTTTGTGAAAGTCAAACTACAGGTTGACAACAAACGAACATATGATTATATTATGGATGCTTCTCTTTTGTCATAGCACATGGTAGGTGAACGGACCCATATTCACCTTTTATACATTTCAGAATTTAAGGATTTAGTCCTAACATTAGTTTGATCCAATCAACTTATCACGAGAACAAACAACAATAAGAATTCTTAAAGAATCTTCTAGTTCTTCGATGTACGTCTATTACTCAGTATGCATATCTTTGGAATGCCCAAATTATTCATACCAACTAGTAAAATTATTAGTACTCGTAAATTTCAAGTTTACTATGTCATATGGCTTTTTTTTTTGCTTTAGTGAATTTTTAATTTATTTTATTATATAAACAACTTGCAACTTTAATACTCCGAGAGTGGAAATTTCAGATTTATTGTTTTCTCCATTACTCTACCGTCTTTCTAAGATTAACGGGATCGTGATTCCATCACGGAATGACTAATCTAAAGTAAATTGTGTTTGTACGTATATTTTGGTCAACATTTTGGAAAACATCAAGTTGCGAGATTAACAATATGCATACATGAGACCATTAGAAGAATCATTTATTAGGACCATTAAGTAATAAATACCCACTAGTCGATGAATTGGTCTACAAATATCCAATGTATAAGTTCCAAGAATGCGGTGATCAATCTCACCTTCCATTGAGGATGTCTCTCATTATGTGTCATGATAACAAGTGTACAAGAAAATTCCCCATTAAAATAAGCATTAAGATTTTTTTCATTAATGGCCATTTTTACTTATATATAATTCGCCTCATCAAGTATAGACTCATTATTTTTTCATACAATCATGCAAAAATAAACAATATTGGAATTAGTATGAGATATGCCTTAATTGCAATAATTATTATCCAAAAAGTCAAAAGATAAAGTATGAAAATTTTCTTTAACATCTGTCTGCCAGATACAATTCGTGTGATCACCAGCAATGACAACCAAAGTTGCGATCTTTCATGCCTAGCAGGTGGCTACACCTCATCACTTTGAGAGAATGATGTAATAGTTTTTAGCATTTTATCAAAAGGTTCTCATCTTCATTAAGTGAGCATAACTGCAAGCATATCAAACGTGATAGCTTTAGGTACCTCATTCCATTTTCAGGTTCATTATTCAATCACTTGTCTTCTTCGGACTAAATATGCATGCGATCAAATTCCGCGTTCAGGAAATGCTGAAACGAAAGGAAAAATAATTGGGAATTTTTTAATAAATTTGTGTACTACTTCAACGATATACATTTCATGACTATTATTTATTCAACAAATATTATTTGCCTTAGTCATCATATATCACAATATGGTGCATAAAACATGAATCCAACATCTTTTATCCGGTGCACCAAATATTTGAAACCAAATGTCTATCCTCTTGGTGCGATTGTGATATGAATCCACATTGTTCTTATCTTTTTGTGGCAGGACAATTTGAATTGAGATCGCTTTTCTCTCAACTAATACATAATAGGCTAAACGCTTATTGTTCAATGACTTAAGCATACAATAAATCAAGATATAAAATATTTTCACTCTCTAGTGATCACTAGCTTTCTTGCAAACTTTCATGTTAGCCATAAGGTATTAACTTAAATTCTTTAAATACATTATCTTTGCGAAATTATTTTGAGTTATAACTGGTCCAAAACCAAATAGGTTCCCTCGTAGATCCAATATCTCTAACATAAGTATTACAACTATTAACAACGATATAAAACTAATGGAAGTAATAATATTTATGGAAGACCAGAAAAGGTCAAATTTAAAATAAGAGGTAGATGCATTATTAACCTTCGATGAAAAGAAGCCTACAAGTAAGCATGATGATACGCTCAACTTACTTCTCAAATAAGAAGTGAAGGGGTCATATCATTAAAGACCCAACTAATAGGTTAGGATCGTTCCCACCGATGAAAAATAGTTCATACTTAACTTCATATAGGGTATTACTAAAAGGACTATTTGAATCCCAATTATTTCCTTTGAAAACATTGACAATAAAAATTGGGGGGGGGGTTTTATTTCTAACTGAATTAGAATAACTAGCTAAATTAACATGAGACAACTAACATAATAATCAATGTGTTGGAGTTTAATCAGTATCGAAGTAACTGAGGTTTACGTGTTCCCCACAGGTTCCTAACTTGTAATTCTAACTATAACATATATCTTTCCTAGGTCGTCTGCATGCAAAGTGATAAGTTCTGTTTTCTAAATCGTTGGTCCGGCATGCTAGATGTTATATTCACTCCTCACCTGGTCCGTCGTGACGTGATGTTGCTAACTAACCCTTACTTACCTCATAGTTAATCATCGTATTCGTATTTGACTAAGTGATTACCTCGTAACAATCAATACTAGCCTATTAGATCGTCTACACCTAAATCTACGTTGATATTCTTTTCCTATTAAATCTACGCCTGTTCCGCAAGTGCATTAAGGCGAGTGTCTAACTTGGCCATCCGTTCAAAGACTTCTGAAGCGAAATGAATTATCAATAACATGGCAAGACGAGTATTCTAGAATTTTTATTTTATTAAGGTTTCCTCATTAGTTCGCACATGGTTCCCACAACCCCAGTGGTATGTGATTTAGTTCCCATATTCATAGTCACAATATCAAATATGTAATAGTAAGACGTTGCATGCACTTACTTCAATGGAGAAGAATAAAATCCAGAAATTCACTTGATTAATCATTAAATCACCAACAATCATTACTGCAAAAATGTAACCATCCAATGTGTAATAATCAAAATAATCTCCTCACAAAGAATATAACTAACAGTTTCGTAATAACCAATAGTCTATACCCCAAAAGCCGAGGTTTGTTTCGAACTATAATAAAAAAACCAAATCCTAACAAGAGACTCTAATTTTGCTGAAAAAGCCTTAAAGTACTGTGAAATCAACTTACAATGTTGTGTTTGTCTTCAGCAACACACTATGACTCATTACAAAATCTTTGTCAATGGTATCCATTTATTTAAGTCTTTCGCAATCATTTTCTATCAATCCCGATCAGTCTCATTCATTTTTTTTTGTTTGTAGCTTCTATCAATATTAGCTTGAATTTGTGAAATCAACCATGACACAGACTCACCATGCACTAACAGCGCTATGCCTCTTCAGATTTCTCACCGATGTGCGAATATTTACGGTATTCAACTATGTAACTCACTCCAAAACAATATCCAATTCGCTCATTTGTCAGCACAATGATTTTGAGTTTGGTGTATAAGGATACTCTTTCGACATTCATATCAGAAAGTTCACAACTCATCATTAATTGACCATGATCTTGCCCTTATTTTCACTGCTTTAAGTTCGCTAACAACTTTTAGGATCAGATAGGACTTTCTTGGCTTGTAACATAGGCTCAGGGTCAGGTAGGGTATGATTTGGGTATACTTTAGTGACTGTTGCCCTTCTGACATATCCTACTAACAACCACTTGGTTGTGATCATGTTATTGCCTATTTCGTCATATTCTTTCACCTTTCGATTTTCCCTTCTGTCTGTCATTGTGTAAGTGACTCTCTTCTTTTCTTGCTTGTATTATTTAGTTTCTTTATTTCACGTTTCTTTCAACTGATCTTGAGTCAACTTTTACTATTTGTTCTTTCAGCTCCTATTGTTATTTCAACCCACTTTCCAGAGCATTCCTCATAATTATAATATGTAAGTGAGTCTCTCTGTATGTCTCTCGTCCGCCCCGTCTCTTCCCTCCCCTGCTCTCCCGCGGATACACCTTCTACCCTCGAGCTGATCCCTAATTGCGTCCTGTCGCGTGGCTGTCCTTATCTCGTTGCCCTCCCGCTCTTACGGCCCGCGTCTCCCTTCTCCTCCTTCATGCTCTCTCCTCCTGCCCCCTTGCCTCCCTGTCCCTTCCGCCTCCTCGCCTCCCGCCCCATCCCGCGGGCCGTCCGTCCCTCCCGTGCTTCTCCACTTCTCTCTTGCACTCCCTCCTCTGCCTCCCTCCCTTCCCCATCTATTAATCATTTGAGCGGTACGTAAAACGGGGGAGTAGTGGGAGGGAAAAGCGAAGGGGGAGCTAGCGGATGGGTTAAGAGAGGGCGTGGGTGGGGGAAAGTGGAGATGGGAGATCGGGGGGATAGGGTGGGGAAGAAAAGAGAACGGCGAAGAGAAGGCGGGGGGGGGTGGGGGGGGGGGGGGGGTAGAGTGGAGAGAGGAGAGGGGGAGACCGAGGGGGTAGTAACCGGGGAAGAAAGGGAAATGGGTGGGGTGGTGGTAGGAAGACGGGGTGGGGGGGAGAAAGAATGAACGTTGGGGGGTGGGAGGGGAGGAGGAGGCGGAGAGGGGATGGGGGGGTGTCGGGGTAGAGAGGGGGTGATACAAGGAGGGGAGGGGGTGCGATTTGTGCAAGGGTGGGGGAAGATGGGAAATCGAGCAAGAAAGAAAAGGGGAGGGGTGGACAAGGATGGAAGGCGTGTGGGGAGGGTGGAGGAATTGGGGGGGGGGAAGGACGGAGGGGGGGAGGGGGAGGGGAGGAGAGGCGGAAGGGTGGAGAGGGTGTGATAAGGTGGGAGGAGGAGATAGGGAGCATGGGAGGGGGGGGTATAAGGGGGTGGGTGGGCTTAGAGACGGGGTGAGTATGGCAGGTGGGGAGGGGGAGAGGTGAAAGAAGAGATGGGATGGTATAGGGGCCTAGGAAGAGGGACGGCTGAGATAAGAGGAGAGTTGGCGTAGGGTGGGGGGGGCGGAGGAGACGGGTGGGTAGAGAGCAGGATGGTGGGGGTGTGGGGGTGGAGGTTAGCGAACTCATAATAGGGAGAGGGCGGGTGGGAAGGAGGGGTTCAGGGGGGAGCGATATGGGATGGTAGGGAGATGAGTGTGCTTTAGGGCCGGGAGGGGGGTTCGGGTGGGGTGTACGGTGGAGGTGTTGGGGTGGGGGGGGGGGGGGTCGTGGAGAAGAAAATGAGAAGGGGAAGGAAAGGAAATGGGGTGGGAGAGGAGGGGGGGGGAGCGGGGGGGGGGGGGGGGGGGGTGGGGGGGCGAGGGGAGGAAGAGGAGGGGGGGGGAGGTGGGAGGGGTGGGGGGGGGGGGGGAGGCTGGTGTTGCGAGTGGGGGGGTGGAATGTGTGGTCGTGTGGGGGGTGTCTTGAGAGGGGCTGGGGGGGGGGGGGGGGTAACGGAGGTGGGGGGTGAGGGAGGGGTGAGGGGTGGGGGGGGGGGGGGGAGGAGTATGTTTGGGGAGCGACAAGCTGGGAGGACGTGAACATATTTTTTAGGATGGGTGGGGATACGGGGGGAGTAAGGGTTGGGGAGGTCCGGCGTAGTGTGGTGTGGTTGTATAGGGGGGAGGGGGGCGGAAGGGGGGGTGGGGTGGACACCTAGGGGAGGTAGTGAGAGAGGGGAGAGAGGACAGTGAGCGACAACTTGGAGTAGGGGGCGGTGGGGGTGGGGGGTACGGATTGAGAGGGGGTATGGGTTTTGGGGCGGGAGGTTAGGGGATGTGGGGGGTGGAAAGGGTTGGGGGCGGGTAGGGGGCCCACCGCTCAACTCATGGCTTTTCCTGAGTCAAAGTACACAAACCCAAAGTTGGTTAGGTCCATAAAAGGTTTGTTTAACTACATTAGCCACCGCTCACCTTATGCTTTTGCATAAGCTGCGGTGCACATGTCCAAGAGAGGGACCGGCCAATACACTATTCCAAAAAAGATCATTGGGGGAAAAAGAAAGGTCTATTTTAAGCTCAATCATTTGGATCAAAGAAGGATTAATTTCATTATTTTTTTTTATTTAGGATAAAGATGGGCTAATTGAACAAGGGCCTATGATCGTTTCCTAATTGTCTATTACAACTTACTTTACCAAGATTAACCAGACAAATTTCTAGCTCAGTACGAACTAGTAGAATATGAACATCTTCCTCCACATAACTTGACATCTCTTTATCTACCATATTATGCAGACACCGTAGTTCGAATTTAGACTTAGGGTCTGCATGGTTATCTCTATGTCTGCGTAGAGCCACACATTTATCCATTACTATGGCCTATCCAGCATCAATTTTTCATATTCACGATTCATTTTAGCCATCATGTTCAGATTTAACTATGTACACTAGATATAGACAGCCGGTTCAACTGTAAAAATATCAGTCTCTTGTGGAAAAAGAACACAGCAAGAAAACCCCAAAAGAGGTATAGTTAATTGGGCTACTCAACTTCAACCCTACACTCACTTTCCATTTACCCCCCCCCAAGTCAAAAAACAGCAATTGTCCGCCCCAAATGCAAAAAACAATAAAATACGAGAGTGGTTAGGTGAAGGCAACCTGGCGCGCGCAAGCGAGCCGACGATCATCAAGCTGGTGTTCGGTTCCGAAAACCCACGTACCTCAGTCATCGCGGAAACCCTCAATAGTGTACTCATCACAACACACTTGACATACCCAGTGCCTCCCGCTTCTTCACAGTTCTGGAGCATAGATTGCCCCAGCAGCTCACTTTATACGCCTCATCCGACGCGCGCCTTATCAGCAAGAGAGGCTCTCCTCGCACCCCATCTTCAGCGACTCTCCTTTTGGCTGTGCCCTAGCCTCATCCTCCTCGAGACCCCTACCCTCTGGGCATGCTCTCGAGGGGAGGTGGTGGAACTCATTAGTGCGATAAGGCCGCCATTGATGTGGTCCTCAGCAGGCTCTTAGGGGGCCTCAGCTCGGCCCCTAGCCTATAGAGATCATATCAAGTTCTTCATTAATACTCTCGACCGAGAGCCTTGAAAGGGTCGACAATCCACCGGAGGGGCTGGCTGGGCAGCACACTCAACTCAAAAGCCTCCAAGCGCTGATGAACCTCAGCTTTCTTCCGCAGTGTTTCTGAATACCATTCTCCGCTCCATCGCTCTTCTGTCCTCAGTATAGAACCCTCTGCATCCAAGGCGAGGTGATGCCAGAAGTCCTAGCCATTTATGCCTTTTCTAAGTTTTTCTGGACCCTAAAAGATTGCCAGAGCGGGGAAAGGGGCTTAGCGAGAGAGCTCGGGTAGTGGCTACTACCCTAATAGACTCGACAGGAGTAGTGTCAGGGTAAGAAGCCTGCGTATCCGTGCGAGCCTGTGGCTACCATATACACCATATTGTCACCGAAGTGGAGGCCACTCTGGACGGGGCCCCTCGGCGTGAAGCCAACTCATTGGCCTCATCCCTGATGATGGCGATATCAAATAGTGCCCAACTGGGTCTTGAGATTCTACAATGTGCCAGAATGGGCACACCTGCGGACCTGCAGATAAAATATCATGCCGGGAAAGGTTAGTAGTTTGTTACCTTAGAAGACCTCTCGTGCAGTGACCGCGTTTGAACCAAGAAAAGGTCCACTCAATCCTGCTATCATTGCCGCCAACAAAGGACTCCACGAATCCCAAATGGACTATATATCATCGGCTGTGGGGAATCAGTGGCAGGGCAATCAACATAAGAACTTAGTCGCGTAACGGTCAGGTTGATCCTCTTGATGGCTCCGCTCGCTCGGGTTACCGCATTCGGCACCCTCTCCATCAGCGAATCAAGTGCATATGGGCCATCCACCTCTTGGTGTTCTCTCTAAATATGGCTCACGCAAGAATTGTGCATGGGCTTTTACAGTTTGCCACCTGAGTGCCAAACTGCGGTGAGAGGGGTCCGGTTGGAATCAACATCCTCGCCGTATAGATACCGATTGATGAAGGCAGGGAGATACAACTTGAATGCCACGTACTCGTGCGTTCTCCGTGGGCCGGTTTTGGCGGTGGCATCCCGCCTATCAATCTGGGATCTGAGAGTGGCCACTTTGGAGGCGTAGAACATCTCAACCAACTCTTCAATCACGGTCCAACGAAGACGCGCTGTACACTCAAGTCGTTGTCTGGCGACGAGATTGTGGATCTCTAGCAGTAGTCAGAGACTTCTTTTTAAAGGACCCCATCATCCATATAGGGGGTCCGTGTCAGGAATCCTTTATCATTCAAAAACTTTTGCGTCTGATAAACTTCAGTACGAGGCCCATCGACACCCAGCCGAGTTGGGCTGTCTAACTGGGGTTGCGATCACGAGTTGGGAGCTAGGATGTTGGATTCAGAGACTTTAGCCCTCAACAGAGTAGAAAGACTGTGCAGTCTGCGGCGGGTGCAGGGACTCAACAGATCCGGGAGCTTCTTTGACCACGAAAACTCCTACATAGCCAGACGCCTCCTTCTTAATGAGCATGTGAACCATAAGGTGTGGCCGTCAGTAAGTGCGCTCCGCCTCAGACGTGGGAGGCAGTGACTAACGTGATACGCTCAACTACTTACTCCCTCGAATAGACGTGAAAACGGTCGTGTCAAGAAATAACCCAACTAGTAGTGTTGGATCGTTCCCACGAGGACATAGTTTTAACTTAACTTCAATCTACTACTACTATTTTTCGAGTCAATTACTTCTTGGAACGAAAAAATGATAAAGGGGGGGTTTGTCTATTTCTACGAATAGCCTGAAATAACAGCGAAATTGAAGAGACACTTAGCATCTTCAATGTTAAGTTTTAATCAATAATGAAGTAACTATGGTTTACTTGTTCCCCACATGTTCCTACTTTTGATCATTCTTAACTATAAAACCATTCTTTCCTAGTATCTTTGCAATGCAAAGTGATAAGTTATTGTAAATTTCTAAATCCTTGGTTCGGGGCATCTAAGAAATGTCACGCCGCATCGTATGTTCTTGCTACGTGTGTGCTATCCTAACCCTTATCTTTACCTCATATTAAGCATCGTATCTTATTTGACTAAGTTATTACCCTCGTACCAATCAATACTACCCTATTAGATGCATACGCTAAATCTATATTGATAAGTCTTCTATTATCTACCTCCTTAGTCCGACAGTAGCATTAAGGCGAGTTCTCGTTGTGCCATCCTTAAAAAAGACTTCTAACGAAAGAATTATCATACATGCACAGACACGATTCTAGATTGGTTATTTTGGTTAGGCTTTACCCATTATTGCCTTTGGTTCCCACAACCCAGTTATGAGTTTAGTTCCCCTATGTCATAATTACAATATTCAAGTATGTGATATAAATTCATGACTTTACTTCGATGAGAAAGAGTAAAATTCGAAGTTCACTTGATTATCAACCACAATCACCAACATCATGATAACGTCCTCAAATATCATAACGTCTAAAGAGTTACAAAATAAATCAAGAGGCCACAATATTCAAAGGTCTAAATTTGGATCCAGATTCTTACCTCAAAACGAGTTTTTTTGAATTATTCAGAAAATACAAACCTAATTTAAACAAGGACTCTATTTCCTGGAATCTTTCACAACGCGGTGATCGAGGACCTCGCAGTGGGGGGGGGGGGGGGGGGAGGACGTCGTGGTCATTATGGGCTGTCGTGGACTTCCTTCGTCCCACACTTTGCACCTTTGCTTCTGCTGGCTCTCTTCATTACCCTCGACGGCAGGTAATTCCGGAGCATTACGACACAACATCCATCGGGACTCCGTTTCAAACACTTGACCTATTGGAATTGAGGACTGGGCTACTCTCTGATCTTCATAATTAACCGGCAGGATGGACCGTCATGGCTAGACGGTCCGTCACTCTTTCCTTAACTCCACTTGGTCAGACTTCCCATCTTCCTTCAGCAGCTGCACTATGCTGCACCTACGGACCGGTCACAGGCATGATGGACCGTCACATCTCCTATGTGGTCTCTTCTGCATTCTTCGCTCAAAACCTACGCATTCATCTTGGACCAGATTTCCTGTCAAATAAAGAGTAAACTTATTCTAAAATTAGCACAAAAAGGCTTTTTGGACACACTAACTTAAGGAAAAAGTAGTAGTAATACTGTGACACCACGGTATATCAACACCCTCAACTTAAATCGTTGTTGTCCCCAAGCGACGCACTATGAACTCAATACACAAGCTTTTACACTGTATCCCTGTTGTATCCTTGCATCATGGGTGGATATCAATTTCCGATTAATATCAAATATATAATGCATGCTTATCACTATTAGGCTTGATATATGGAACATACTATGACACAGACCACCTCCCTAACCCTATCCTCTTCAATTTCTCACCGAGATGGTAATAGTTCCGGTAATGCAACTAGTGTCCTCACTCAAAATAAAATCCCTAATTTTTTCACACATAATTTTAGTTTGAGTATAAGTTACTTTTCAACACTCCACTCTCAAACAAATTCACACTCATCAGTCATACCTATTGCCATAAGCTTGCCCTTTAATTTCACGCTTTTAAGTTCGCAACCAAAAAAAAAAAAAAAAAAAAAAAAAAAAAAAAAAAAAAAAAAAAAAAAAAATAAAAAAAAAAAACCAAAAAAAACTAAGAAGGAGAGAGAAGAGAAAAAAAAAAGGAAAAAAAAAAAAAAAAAAAAAAAAACCCAAAAAAGAAAAAAAAAAAAAAAACAAAAAAACAAAAAAACACAACACAAAAATAAGAATAAAAAAAAAAAAAAAAAAAAAAAACAAAAAAAAAATATACAACCCTTATGATCAGATATGACTTTCTTAGCTTGTAATATCTGCTCAGGGTCATCGTAGGGTATATTTAGTATACTTTTAGTGACGTTTTAGCCCTCCTTGACATATCAGCTAACAATACCATTTTCTATATTTATTTTTGTCCAGTTTCCACATCTTTCACCTTTCTATTTTCCCTTTTTTTTTTCATTTGTGAATTGAATTCTTATTTTCTGGCTCGTATTGCTTGTATATTTTTTTTTTCTTTACTTTTCTTTCAACTAAATCTTGGAGTCACTGTCCTTTTGTTCTTTTCCGCTCTCTTTGTATTTCTACCCCACTTTCCAGATATTCTCACAAAATAATAGCCACCTCATTCAGGCTTTGCCATGAGTCAAAGTCCACAATCCCAAAGTTGGGTCATGGTAGAAGAGGTTGTTACTACGTTAGCCACCCTCAACTTATGCTTTTGGCAATAAGCTTGAGGTGCACATGTCCAAGGAGCACCAGGGGGCCAACACCATTATTCCCAGAAACGATCAGTTTATGGTGAGAAAAAAGATCTAATTTAAGCTCACATTTGGATCAAAGAAGGATAATTTCATTTGATTTTATTTTACTTAGTCTAAAATGGCTATATTAATAATGTCCTATGATCCTTTCCTAATTGTCTATACGGACTTACTTTTAGCAGGACTAACCAGGCAAGTTTGCTAGCTCAGTACAAAATAGTGGACTAATTCAAATCTTGCCACACTCACTTTGAAATCTCATCAATCTACCAGATTCGGACACCTTTTCGAATTTTAACTTAGGTCATGCAGTGGGTACCTCTATGTCATGCTTAGCGCCACACTTTATCAATTACTATGCCTTGGTCATGCATGATTTTTCCATTTTATCAGGATACCATTTTAGCCATCATGCTCCAGAATTAAACTATGGTACACAAGATCTAAACATGTCGATTCAACAAAAAAATAATCATTTTTGGGGAAAAAGAACACACAAGAAACCCCAAAAAAGGATGTGAATTGGGTATCAGCTTCACACTAAACTCACATTCTATTTACCCCCACCCCAACAAAAAGACATGAAATTTGTCCCCAATTCATAAAAAAAATTTAAATACAAGGGTGGTAGGTGAAGCAACCTGGGCGCAAAGCGCCGATGAATTATCAATACATGCAAGACATATTCCTAGAATTGTTATTTTAGTTAGGCGTTCTCATTATTACCTATGGTTCCCACCCACCCTAAAGTTAATGGGAGTTTAGTTCACCCATAGTCATAATTACATATGTCAAATTGTGATATAAGCATCGTGCACTACTTCTGAGAAAGATTAAAATCCCAAATTTCACTGATTAAGCAGCAAAAGCACAAACAATCAATGATAAAAGTCTCACGATTATCATAACTCTCAAAGAGTCCTACAAATAATCAATAGTCTCACAATCGTCAAGGTCTAAATTTTATCCGAGTATCACCTCAAAACGAGGTTTTTCAAACTATTTATAGAAAATAAAAACCGAATTAAAATAGGACCTCTATTTAGTTGGCAATCTGTCAAAACCGCGCGTGGGTCGTAAGACCCTCGCGACGGGACGTCGTGTTCATGTCGGGCCGTCGTGGACTCCGTCGTCCCACTTTGCAACTTTCTTCTGCGCTCTCTTCATTACCCGCGAAAACCCCGGCAAAAGTATGACGGACCGTTTCGAGCACAGCGGTCCCGTCGGGGACTCCGTTCAAAACACTTTAACTCTTGGAATATAGGTATGGGGATACTTCTCTGATCTTTAATGACGAACCTGCAGGACGGACCGTCATGGATACGACGGTCCTTCACTCCTTTCCGTACTAACCACTTGGTCATTACTTCCCCATCTTCCTTCAGCATTGCACTACGCTTCCACCTACGTACCTTCACAGGCATGACGACCGTCACAAGCATCCGAGGGGTCTCTTTTTTTTTTGCAATTTCTTGCTCAAAAACCGCCGGCATTCATCTTTGGACAGGTTTCCTGCAAATAAAGAGAAACTTATATAAAATTATCACAAAACGGCTGTTGGACACACTAAACTTAGGAAAAAGTATTAATCATACCGTGAACCACGGTATATCTACTATCCGGACGCCCACCTTTTTAGGTCGTAACTCTGGGAGACGGGCAGCTTGGATTGGGTGGGTTCCTGGGAGCCCGTATTCGAGGCACGCTTATCATAAGAGCCAATGAACAGGCGGGTAACGGTGGTGATAGAGTTCGATCGCCCACGTGCGTAGACTCGATCTTGTTTTGGTGTCATAAGTAGATAGTCCCTGTAAAGAATCAATATTACTACTAGAGGAGCAAACAAGGCAAGCAAAACGACACAATAATAAACAGATCAAGATGGTAATGACTTTCTATAAAGAACAGTGAACAAGACTGACAAGTGACGGCTCATCTTGAGTACGACGGACCGTCATGTCTTAATTAAACTATGTTTATGATGGATACGCCTGAAGGAAAATCTCTGACAGTTATGACCTGATAATAAGGAGGGACCATTGTGATGATGACGGTGTGTCCGTCGATGTCCGTCGTGGGACACTTGGAAAAGTATGGAGAACCTTGGGAGAGGGGTCTGCTGACCATCATTACGGTTATGCAAGATGGACCGTCGAGTGTAATGACGGTCCGCGTAGATGTACTAAGAGGACACTTAGAAAAAGTGAGAGACCCTTACGAATAGGGTCTCTAAACAACCGAACGGGTTGTTGCAGGACAGACCGTCCGTGGCACGATAGTCCGTTGCATTGTCCCATTGGAGACACTTAGAAAAAGTGAGAGACCTTAGGATGGGTCTCTGACAACCCGAACTTTGTGCAGACAAGACCATCATGGGAACGACAGGTCCTTCGTCATGTGTTCGTGGTGACACTTGGAGAACATTGGATGGGGGGTGTTGGGGATTTTTCTGGACTGAGCCTATCGACGTTCCTTCGTGGGTACAAATTCCGTCTTTGGGGTCTCGTTCTATCATTCAGTGAAGAACTGGGGATGCCACATATCCATCCCTATGACCCAAATGACGTTTTACATTTTAACCTATATGTGTCTAACCGAAAATACCTATAAACTAGGCAAGGTTCTAAAGCACCTATTTCTAGAGTTTTACAAGGCGATTTTGAGGATACCAACCAGGTCAGACAGCATATGTATTCAAGACTTTTGAACCCATG
>JAKWJA010000771.1:0-35292 GCA_027704765.1 Solanum habrochaites
TGGAGTTCCCTTGAAATGATAAACTATAAAACTCAAACACAAACCGTTCTACTATACCCATCTTGTGTAGTAGCTGCATGACAGTCAACCAGAAATCGTAAGCATCCTAGATGTATGCACCCTTGAAGACAGGAGCGTTTCAATTTCAAGAACATACTAAAAAGTTCATGCGATTCATTCTCATTATAGGCCCGTGGTCAGGAGTGGAAAGGTGACTTGTACAATGAGGCACCATACGAGGGGCATAGTGGCCTGCCTGTTACCTCTGAAAACCGGAGGTGTTGGTGCAGAAAACACTGGTGTGCTGACATGATCAGGACAACCACTAAGATAAGCGAGAACCTGATTAATAATCTAGGGCGTAGGTTGGGGTGGCATTTCTCATTCTTTACTTGTTCATTTCCCCAGTCCGTTCCCTTATCTACTACTTCCTCAGTCGGTGGAGGAGTCACCGCCCTGCACCTCGGGATGAGATAGGTGATCGTCCTTCCCTCTAGAGGACGTCTTCAACGACCTCACCCACGGCCTCTTGCCACTGTTTCCACTTCGAGCTAAGCCCCAGGGCTGGCTCAGATGCATCTTGTCTTGCGATGTTGATGTTGGCGTAGTCGTTCTCTAGTTCTAACCTCTGCGAAATAGAGTGAAGATGGTCAGATACCAATTTGTATCACCTAGATACCAATTAGATCAAGTAATAGCCACGAAAGAAAGAAAGAAGAAGGAATTTCACTAAAGTCTTAAGCTCCAAAGGAAAGTAAAGGAGTCCCTCTACCGTTCTTTAAGACTCTACAAGACCTGTTCTGGTGTGATGAGACCAACGAACCTAATGCTTTGATACCACGTTGTCACGCCCAAAACCGAGCGCGACTGCACCCAATTTAACCACTCCATATGAGCGAAACACCAATCTAAAACCTTATCATTTCAATTTAATATCAACAAAAGCAATGCGGAAGACTTAAACTCATAAATAAAAGACAATTCCATAACTTCTTAACATCAAAGCTATTAATCCCCAAAATCTGGAGTCATCACCACAAAGAACATCTATGATCATTTACTAAACAGGATGCTAAGAAGATAAAACAAATAAAAGTAGTCTATGCCGAAACTTCAATGGCCTCAAGGACATGAGGAAGGAGATCCAGTCCAAGGATAGATGCATAGCCCCCTGAGATCCGGTGTGACGAAGACTGCTTGAACTCGGTTGAGGTCGAAGTGACGGCACGTTTGCTGCATACCCACGATATACCAAAAAGAAAACATAAAGTAGGGGGTCAGTAAACCACACAGTATGAGTAGGTATCCATCGGCCAACTCAAAATAGAAAGCAATATATCTCAGATTCACATCATAAAATCAACTAATATTCTTAACAGGGATAGCAAACAAGTATAAACATCATGTATAATATTACCGGATCATATTATGAGGACTCAAGCCTCGCACCATACTCTTTTGGGAAACATGTTCTTTAGATGGATATATTAGTATCTTCAAGATTCATTATATTTTTTACTATCGTGTCGGTGACGTGATACTCCGCCCCACTCCTCATTCTATTCCTGGTACCGGAACGTGGCAACCGATTCCATATACTATCCTGGTGTCGGAAGTGACACTCCGGATCATCATATATATCCTGGTAAACAGGAACGTGGCACCCCGACATTACTATCCTGGTGTCGGAACTGACCACGACGATCCTCATATACTATCCTGTACCGGAACGTGGCACCTGATCCTATACACCTGTGTCGGAACTGACATTACGATTCTCAATACTATCCTGGTACCGGAACGTGGCACCCGATCATATACTATCCTGGTGTCGGAACGTGACACTCGATCCCCTTCACTAGCTATCTGACCGGAACGTGGCACCCGATCCCCTAATCTCACTCCTCCAGTTCATCAAGCCTTCTTTTATACCAAACCACGCAGCCCACGCACTCCCTTAACACAGTCCAACTTAGAGAAGTTATCGCTCAAACAAAAGATTTAAGCTTCACTCGCTGAATCGATGCTTATATACACTATCACAATCAACCCCAGACCACACTCTACTATCAATCATGCATACAACAATTAACACCCCGCCCATAAACAATAGAAGAAAACATATATAATAACATACTTACCCAACACATATCTCGCTATTAAGAGTTACTACGAATAGGTAAAAACCATAACCTACTTCCACCGAAGAACACCTGGCCGATCAACCATAACAGACCTACTTCTCAACATCCTTGCTATCCTTTCGTCTCTCTCTCTCTCTACTCGTGCTTTTTCTTTTTCTGTCTCTCTTTGTTCTTTTTTTTTCTTATTCAAACCTCTTCTTTTACCTAATAACATCTAATTAAGTGTAAAAGATGGCAATAAATACCCACTAAATTAACTGAAGGTTACCTCTTTTAACCCCAAGTAATTAGACGATTAACATTAACCCTGAACTTTATAATAGAGCAGGAATAGTCAAAAACGTCCTGAAAACGCTATAAAAAATCCGACCCAGACTGGGATGCGCAACCTGCGACGTCCCGTCGTGCCTGCGACGGTCAGTCCTGCAGGTCGCGCAACGTTAGAGACTCAATTCCACCATAGAGTATGTGACGGTCCGTCACGCCTATGACGGTCCGATCCTTGCCATTTTCATCGTGACGGTCAGAGATCGATTTTCAGTACCAATTTCAGATTTCCAAGTGTTTGAAAAGAGACCTGCGACGGTCCGTCGTGCCATGACGGTCCGTGTGGGGTCGCGTCTCAGCGACTATTTTCCAGAAATAAAATCTGCTGAATCAAACGACTAAAAGGTCGTTACAAATTGAGTCTTGAAACAAGTTACTAGAAGTTGTAGAAGACTCCTCAAAAGGGACTTGTAAGAATGTTTGAAGAATTTTCAAAACTTAACTTTTAACTCTAACTGAATTTAATGGGAATTCAAGTTTATGAGCATGTTAGGACTTATTAGGTGGTTAAAAGTATCTCGATTAGTTACAGATTGAAAAAGGAGTGAGGTGCACTTTAAACGAACTCACACGGAGCACCTGAGGCAAATGGAGGGGAAGACGACCTGGAGCTATGGCTGCATGGAGTGACACCCGCTGTACAGATATGGAGTGGGGTTCTCTGGCAGACGCATCGGGCAAGGCCCGAACCCAGAAAATTCTGCAGAGCACATTTGCTCGTTTCTCACCATAAATGCCTAAATTCGAAAGGTTTCTTCCCCAATCACTTGGATTCGATACTTGACTAATTAAAAAAATCTAATATACTGAAAAAATCTAAATACCCTCATTTTATCTCCAATAGATCATCAAAACTCAAATACAATAAGATTAGAAAAAATATAAAGAACACCTTTCAAGAAATCATGAAGAAACTCTAATAATCTAAACTTTAACATGCAAATTTCGCCTGAAAACAAATACATGATGGACCCATAGTTTTTAAGATAAACGAATAATATGGGAGATTAATACTGCTAGGTATAGACACACGGAGAAAATTCCAACTTAGACTCAAGAACGTCGACAACGCTTCATCCTTCCCTTGTTTCCTCCTCTTTTCTTTTCTTGCCTCTTCTTGAACTCTCAACTAAAAACTTGGTGTATATAAGGTTTATAAAACTGAACCTAAAAGTATTATAAGCTTAAAATATGACTAAAAATGAATTAAATCTTATTGGATAAGGAAAGGACCAAAATACCGCTTACTATTTTTGACTAACTTTCCTTAACTGAACAACCTAACTTCAAAAAGTCATATATCACCCATCTGAACTCAAAATTTGGCAAACTCAGTGCATTGTAAAAAATAATTCAAAGATATTTCCAGTGGTATCATGATGTACTGGGTTTTATGCTCGTTTGAAGTTGACCAATAACCCATACTTTTCTTAATTCTCCAATTTTCAGAATTTTGTTATTTCCAATTTAATTCTTTTTGGAACTCAAGGTATTAAATCTAGTGAACTGACCCTAATACTTAAAAAAATTTTAATTCCTTGGTAAAATCTCACACACTACGATAATCGGTTCAAATCTTAGCTCAAAAATTTTCTAGGGTTTTACAGTTGTGCTCTATTGTATCAAAGATTCTCAACAATAATAATTTTGTATCCAAATCAAAATTAGTATAACTATTGAGATTCATACTTCATTATATTTAGGTAGTGTGTCTATGGGTTGCAAAAAGTGGATATCGTATAGGCTTCTCCAATACTACATGATATCCGTATATGTCATTTGTTTCTTGATACTCCCCCTTTTTCAAGATTATTTATTAGAATTGATTAGTCTATCAGTTTATCATGTCGTGACTCTATCATTAAGGACATTCAATAGGAGTACTTACATTATGGTGTTTCTTGCGAATCTTCCCATATGTTTAGACCAAACAACCTATATTCAATCTGTTGTAGTATCTATCTTTGTGCCATCATTGTATATTAATTGATTATTATATTGCATACCAAAAATTAATCAGATGAAAAATATTTGGTCCCCGAACCATAAATGTAATTGAAAGAAAAATTAATGATTAATTTATTGGTATTGATTCGTACAATTACTTTTGTATGCGGTATTATATTTCAGATCAACACGTGTAACTTTATTTTCATAAGTAATGATGTAACTATCTATATGAGCCATTTAATGTCACATCAACTTGAATATTTGTGAAAATTATCAAGAAAAATTTTCTTGATTACATATTCTTAAAGTTGTGCTCTTAACTCAATTATCTTGCACAAACAGTTATTCGAATGTCTAATTTCATGTTGATGTAAACGCACATGTGATTATCTTATAGATGCATTGTTTTATCGTATCACATTATAGGTGAACGACCCATATTAACCTTTAATACATTTCAGAATTTAGAGATTTAGTCTCAACATTAGTTGATTCAATAAACTAATCATGAGAACAAGCAACAAAAGAATTCTTGATGAATCTTCTAGTTTTTTAATGTATGTCTATAACTCAGTATGCACATCTTTTTAGATGATCAAATTATTAATGCTAACTAATAAAATTATTAGTACTTGTATACTCCAAGTTTACTATGTCATGTGGCTTTTTTCTTTAGTAAATTTCTAATTTACTATTATATGAGTAAATTTCAATTTTAATAATCAGGGAGTAAATTAGCATTATTTTTTTCACAATTACTCGACTCGTCCTAGAGGTGAGTCGGATCCCATCACTAATGGACTAGCTGATAATCAAACTAATTGTGCCTGTATCGTATATTCGCTGCCAACATTTGCAAACATCAAGTTTGAGATTAACATATGCACAACATGAGCCATCATAAAAGAAACATCTATTAGGTAATCAAGTATCTACACAATTCCACAGGTTATGAATATGTCTTAATATGTTCTAGAACGCAGGGGCTTCAATCTCAACTCGTTTAGATAGTATCACAATAAATTTCCTTGCCAAGCAGGCAGACAAGAAATAGAATATTAAAAGAATTTTAGGTTCATTCCATGGATGTCATTTTTCTAATTTTCCATATAGTCTAAACATTATAGACCAAACGATGTCCCAAAAATAGTGTCAAAACTAAGAAAGTATTGGAATTAGTACTTCTTCTTTACATAAAAAGTGCCTCAATGCACTAATTCTTGTCCAATACAGCCTGACGATAAATCATGGAATTGTTATAATAAATATCTTTCTAGAGACATTCTTGGTGATACCATATCATTGACCAAAGGTGACAATCTTCTATGTCTAGCATGGTGTTACAACTCATTCTTTAAAGAAGAATTTATATTTTTTACATTTATCAAAAGTTATCATTCTTCATTGAATGGAAACATAAACATGTGCGCATATCAAATATGACGCTTTAGTACCTCATTCCAGTTTATGTGCCTTAATAAATCACTTGTCTTCTTAATACTTATTAGCCCCCCCCATATACCACATTCACTTTACGTAAGTGAGAAAATTCAGTAAATTATGACGTCTCATAAAAAAACATTATTTTTTCTTTTGTCCGTTAATATGGTGAATTAAAAACTCAAATTTCAACGCTATCCATATGGAGTGACTTAGGCACTAAATCAATGAACTTGAAACCCAATATTATAATCATGGTGCACCAGGACGTTAACCCAATGTTTACCCTTTTGGTGCGAGTTGACGGATTCCACTATCTATTCTTTTGTGCAAGATAAAACGTACTTAATTGTCTTATCCACAATAGGCTAACCTCAAGACTTCAAAATATTTATAATTTTATCAGGTGATGATCATAGACATATGACCATACATTATAATTACACACCCAAAATTGAGATTAGTGATTTAATATAACAAACAATTAGTAGTTAATAGATACAGTTAATAGATCACCTACTTCATAAAGGTGAAAACATAACGTCACTAAATTGCGTTTTTTAATTATTAAAATAAATAAAAAATTTTCTTTCTAGTCGGTTAAAATTCAACGTATAAAAAGTCGACAAGTCTCTTTAAATAGTTAATCCAGATGGTACCTCTAGATTTGTCACATAAATAATTATAACGTAAAGATAAATGATACCTCCCATATATGAGAACCTTATTGCTAACTTATGCAAGATCATTTTGTACTTTTCTCGTACTCTATCATTATTATTTAAGAATAGAACAATCGTGCTGATAACGTGTTATGAAACTATATAAATTTAGAAGAATAATAAAGTAGAGAGAAGAGAAAAGACTTCTTATTCATCTTTATGTATATTCAGGATTGATGGATCTTCCACAAATCTTATTTACAATGAAGGAAAACCCTTTATTTATAGGAGAAACTTAAGTTAGTTCACGAGTAGAATTCCTAACCATATCCTAAAAGGACTCCACATAATTAGAAACTCACTATAATATAAATTTTTTATAACATTTTTGACTAATAAATAAAATGAACATTTTCTAATGACATCTTTATGTTATGATTTTAAATGGGTTGGGATAAAAATATATCAACATTACCAAAATGTAACATAACTATGGATATTCGTCCCTTTCTTAATTTTCCAAAGTTTCTGAATTTCTATTTTTCTGTAGCCCTTTATTTCAATTAGTAGGGAGTGGCAAACTAATTAGTAGAAAAATCATCCTAGATTAGCGAAGATGAACAGAGGATATCTCAAAGACTAATCTCCTTTTACCAAGAGGTTGGTTAGCCAAAAACCAAACTCTAGCTAATAAAATTTAATAACAATTGGTGGCTATTAGGATGACATTAGATATATGATATGTGTTTATTTATTATATGGAAAATATTGGCTTGATGTCA
Source organism: Solanum habrochaites (assembly GCA_027704765.1). NCBI lineage: Eukaryota > Viridiplantae > Streptophyta > Magnoliopsida > Solanales > Solanaceae > Solanum > Solanum habrochaites. The sequence continues at coordinate 7,306 of JAKWJA010000771.1, forward strand.
TATGTTAATGTATTGACACACAAATATGAATTGTGCTAAGGTTCATTTTTAAAAATAGAAAATTCATGGTGATTACTCAAAAGATGTCGATTTGGAAGGAGATATGCCAATAGAGGGTGTTTCACTTGAGGAAAGTGAGGTAACTGGAGCTTAAATATATTTGGATTTACAAAATTACTTTCAATGAAAATTTAGCTTACAAATTAGAAAAAGGGAAGTGGTTTAAAGAAAGAAGATAAAGAAACTGAATACCAAAATCTAAACTTCAAAATTCACCCCACTTACTAAATTAAATTTATCTATATATTATATTATTCAACTTGATAAGCACCATACTTCACTTGGAGAATTACATTGAGTATATCATTAATGTTGTTGTTGTTGTTGTTGTTGGATTTCATAAGAATATTTGCTAAAATAAAAATATTTTATTGCATTCGTAATTATCGTTTGAAGCAAGATTTTTCTTTTTATAATATTGTTTAGTGTTTCGAATGAGAAAAGAAAAGTAGCAACTATTATAAGTATTTCATGTGTAGTCGTTATATCTGAATAATTAAAAGTTGTTAGTCATCATACTTCAGTATGAATGTAGGTTGAATTCCACTAATGTGTTGATGTTTTGATTTTTCTTTGATGTTTTAGTTTATTTCATTACTTTGATCTTTTGTTATGATTTGTAATGGATTAATGATACAAATACTAAAGCTTTTCAGTAATATATTTGGTAAATATTTTGGTGTTGTCCCTACAATAAATTTAAAATCTAAGAACTATTAAAATGAGAACATTAACTAAAAGTCCTATTATTTATAGGGTAAAAAATTAATTAGAAATTAGATAGCTATACATCAATCCTTAGTTATAAAAAATTATAAATCTCTGAGTTGTATATTATTGCCAACGTTTCACACTTGTTTACATCTTAGGTATAATATTATAATTCACATAGTATTACATTAGTTATATTTATCTTTCATATTTCCTAGATTAGGATTGAACAATAATTTTCATATTTATTATACCACCCCTATATATGTTATAACACGATAGTTGAAGTATATGAACTATATCTTTTTGGGGTATATGATAAATCTCACACTTACTCACCACTCGAGCAGGTCGGATGTAATATATATGATTTTTTAGAGTATGTACGGCCAGTAAGATTAAGTATGTTTGATTTAGTAGAAATCAGAACGAGAATTCAAATATGAGACCAACAACCCAAACACATAAATTTATGTTAGACTTATTAAATAAAAATAATAAAAAAAAGTAGTTCTAATAAATATATCTAAATAGTTTAAGCAGGAATACACCTACAAGAGTGCATTTGTTAGATGACAATAAAAATGCAAACAAATATTGCATATAAGAGAATATAATAGAACAACTAATTATATATGAACATCTCAAATTCAAAAAAATAATCCATTCTTACATTTAACTATAAAAACATTCATTAACCATCTTATTAAGTTCTCGTAACTAAGAGATATAATGATATCCGCATTTGAAAAATTCACAAAAGAAGCTCAATTTATTTTGTACAAAACTTATTATTCATCTTCTTAAATAAGGAAATGTTATTTACTATAACATATAATTTTTTATTTGTCATCACGTGTTACCCCGTGTCGAAAAACTAGTATATATAATTAATATATATTATATATATATATATAATATGTATATCTATATAGATGTATGTAGTATGTATGTATGTATATTACACACGCACGGACACACAATTGAAAGATTGTAAAATTCTTTACACTTTAATGAATTTAATTTTCTACATATTTTCATATACTATTGTCCTTAAATATAATTGGCTTTTCCAATTCCCGTGGGTTTATAAATTAGTCAATTATCACATTTCTATTGTTTGTACATGTGCATGAAAACATCGATACTCAATTTGATAGCCTATTACTTATCCGTAGAAATAATAGCGATATTTATTGGATTTCAGTCATGTTTTCCACAAGCACACCAAGTATGCCATAATAAATTATCATGTGAAAGATCTTAAACACCCTCGTATTATTAAGTGTGTTCAATTATTTTAGATCTGTAATTATTAGAAATCTCAATCAGTATTTTAAAACGATTTTTGCGTATTTAAAGGTAACTTACCAATATTTTGAAATACATTATTTGTACAAAGAAAAGTACAAATAAAACATAATAAACCAACCAAGTCACATGTTTGTCATTCTTGAGGGCACAGGTTGGGAAAAAATATAGCAAACAAAAATAATTACAAGTAATTTGTTTATTCAACAAAGGTTAGCAGTAGCAGTAGTTATAATATTTGAAACTCTCCAACTTTTTCCTCTTTAACCATTACTAAAGAAAAGAAAAATAGTGGAAATATACCAAAGGTTTAAGAAGCAATATGTGGAAAATAAGAGATGATATCTATCGATTTATCTATCTATGAACTCCCTAATTTTAACGTTAAATTAATATTAAAACATTCAATTTTAGTATATCTTATAATCTTAGATCTTTATTATATTTATTCTTTAAACTGCTAAAAGACATGTATATTGATGGACCGAGCCGTTAATTTTTCAACTTTACACTTAACCTGACTCTTGACTTCTAGTGCTTGCATTCGCACCAAAATTAGTCAGGATTCAAAGCAAAACTGTTTATTTATATATGATCATAGGAACACTTTAATTCTATGTTTATTCTGTTTGATATCTGGGGAGACCCTTATATTTTAGTCCTTTTTACAATTACCTGATGGATATTTGAAACAAAAACTAGAAAGAAACAAAATACTTTTCTTAATATATTAAAAAAAATTAAAAAAATACCAAATATTCAGCTTAAACGCTTGGTTGAATTCTTAAAATGTTCATCTTCTATACAGGAAGAAAATTCTAGAGTAGTGGATGTGATATTTAAAATATGTAGTTTTGAGAATTTGAGCAATTTGGAGGTGAATACAAATGGATAGTATTGCACTGGAGAGGCCATAATTGATTCTTTCATATAGGAGAAAAAAATTTTGGGAAAAAAAGATTTAAAGAATTATTTTTCACTCTCCAACCCTATATTCTGGACGTAACTGACACTTAAAATCATTGTTGGTTACCAAGCGAATTCTTGGTCTGACTCATTACTAGTATGTGGAAGACTTACTAAAGAAAAATGGAAACTGGTGATGCAAAAATAACTTAAAAAACATAAATTAAACTCCATTCCAATAATCGTCTGATTTTTTTTAAAAATGATTAGTTAAATGCCTAAAAACAACAAAGGAAATAATGATAGACTCCTCAATTAAACTATCTATGAAGCCTCTACTATTATAGCAAGGATTATCGTGAAATGACCCTCAAAATTCTAACAAACTAAAAATAAAAGTGGAAACCTCTGGAAGCAAGGAGGCTCACTAAAGCTAAATTGTACTGCAAGTGGTCTCTAAAGAGATTGAGAATCAAAGCAAACTTGAATGACTCTTATTATAACGTAGCATCAATTTAAATACAAGTAAGATATAACTAACTTGACTAATTCTAAGGGACTATTTTAACAACTTAATATATAACTAAGTTGACTAAATCTAAGGAACTACTTTAACAACTTAATCTAAATCTACTCTAACAACTTGATAAGATTGATAACAAACTAATAAACAAGTGAGTATGTCAATACACCCTCTCAAGTTAGGTGTGGTGCAACAACGCCTAACTTGTATAAACATCGAAGGAAGGCAAGCTTGGGTAGTGGCTTTGTGAGAGTGTCTGCAATTTGATCCCCGACAGGAAGATATTTGACTACTACTCTTTCTAAGTTCACACTGTTGCGGAGGTAGTGAAAGTCTACTGCAATGTGCTTCATCTTAGTGTGAAAGACATGGTTTTTGTTGAGATATGAAACCCCAATATTTTCACAAAAAATGCTTGGCGCTTGCAAGACTTGATATCCCAATTCAGTCAATAAGTTGTGTACCCAAGTAAGTTTACAGAATGTATTGACTACCGATTTGTATTCTGTTTCAGTAGAGGAACGAGCAACTGATTGTTGCTACCTAGAGGACGAACAGATCGGATTTGGTCCCTAGAAGAGTATGTAACCAGATGTGAAGATTCTTTCACAGGGATCACCTACCCAATAAACATCAGTGTACATATACAAATTATTATCAGAGTTGATAAATATTTGCAGACACAACGTTAAAGATGCCTTGAGTTATCGCAACACCCTTTTTACTGCTTTTGAATGCTCCAAACTTAGGGATTGCATATATTGTGATAGTTTGTTAATTGCAAAGAAAATATCAGGACGCGTGAATGATAAGTATTGCTATTTACCAATAGTGCGCCTATACAAGGTTGCATCGGCAAGAGGTGAACCATCGCCTGCTTTGGGTGGTGAGCATGAGCACATGAGCACGAACTAACAAAAATGAAACTTTTCTTTTGTGGTAAGGGAAGATGAAAAAAAAAAAAAATTTAGTACTAAGTCTAGGATTGTGTCAGTTGAGGTTGGACCAAGCGACGCATGCCACAGTTGACGGGAAACTTGGTAAGGTAAAGTTTGCGGAAAAGTATCATGATCTCTTTGGGGACATCGTAATATCCATGTTTATTCCGGCCTTGTACCATCAATCTCCGAGTTTTGAGATCCTTCACAAGAAAAGAGTGTGGAAAAAATTTGATTGAGGTTAGATTGTGATACATCATGAAATTGGAATTAGAAGCCTTAGGTTGAGTTAAGCCAGTGTTAGTAATGGGAATAGTTTTACCGTCACCCATGGAAACTTCCTCATTGCCAGTGTATTATTCAAGATTATTTGACTCTGTTGTGACATGATGGGTTGCTCTAGAGTCAAGGATCCAAGGAGATGCATCTGAGTGATGATTTTACACAAACTTGACCTTAGCTTCAAAGTGTTTGTGCAATTTTTGAGCGACACACATCTGCTGTGTGACAGATCTTTTGACAAAATTAGCACTTTATCGCTTGCTTGGGTTATCTCCAATTTTTATTTCCAGGGACCACATGTCGTGGAGGTTGTGGTCTTGAAGACTAATTTGGGAAGCGACGATTATTCTTTGATATTGGGGTTGAAAGTTGGTCCTTTGTGAAACTGCAAGCGTGATGATGGAGGATGACCTGTTAATATCTTGATGTTTGAGAAAGATTTCATGATCCGTGAGTTTATGGAATAGCTCCTCAAAGCTTAGGGTTGTGTCTTGTGCTCTTATAACAGTAGTGATTTCATGGTACTCACTACCTAGGCCACTCAAAATCTTGACTGCTAGTTCATCATCAGCCATTGGAGAACCTGCTACTTTGAGAGAAGCAACAATTGATCTGATCTCCTATAGGTAAGTAGAAATAGTCTTGGAGGCCTTTTTCATGTTTTGCAACTAATCTCGCAAGCTGAAGATGCGAGTGTGACTCTTATTGGCATAAGTTGTATGCAGGAGATCCCAAGCTATTTTTTCCGAAGAGGCAACTGCAACAGTGGGAGCAATGGTAGGTTCAACAGATGCCATCATTGCGTGTTGAATTAGTTGGTCTTGGCAAAACCACAACTCATATTCAGGATTGAAGATGTATAACACCTCCTACAATGACTTATGTGAAACTAGGGCCTAAATTATGTGACATGAAGTCTTGTAGTCCTAAGATGGTCTAAAATGATGTTTGAGGTAGTGTCTAAAGATTTGGGTTAAGTTTGAAGTTAAACGTCAAGGGACGAACCAAGACATTTGATGACTAGTCACCTATGTATCTTATTTGTTTTTATGTGATTATGTGTGAGTAAGGAGTTTATGAGGTTCTTATATGGTTTATAATAGTGTTTAGAGTCATCTTTTTGAGTTTGGTAAGGTTTGGAGGTCAAACGTCCAAGAATGTTCGGTGACGTTCAAAAGATAGCCATTTGACATCCTAGTGAGTTTGGATGTGTTTTAGCATGTTATGTGGCTTGTTTGATGTTGTATTTGTTCAGAGATGTTCCTAATACCTAGATGTGCGTTTTTAGAGGTTTAACATCCGGGTCCGACTCCACCTAGGACCCATAAGGGGCCCTAGAAGGAGGACCCCAACTTGGAGCTCAACATTACCAGGCAGTGGCAATCGACTGCCCTAAACGACGGCTTGTTGATGGGTGGCGTTGATGGATCCATGTATAATGAAGGTTTAGGAGTTGCAGATGCAACAAACGAATCCCTTCGACGGGGCGTGGTCTCACCAACGGACCGTCGATGCAGGGCATCGATGGTGCTACATTTTCTTGCAAGCAATATGTTAAGACTTGGTTTTTTTGGGGAAATTCACCCCAAGTCTTATAATATAGGAGGACGGTTATTTTAGGTGTTTATGGGTATTTTAAGAGTATATAAGTCATGAATCTCGTCTAAACCCTATCACCTAGATCAAAACCCATTCCCTCCAAAAGATTCTCCAAAAACCTCCATGAGAGCTCAAGGTGAAAATGGAGCTTGAAGATGGATATTCAATGGACTTTCTTCTTCAATTATATTTGGTTTATTCTAATAAAGGATGGGAGTTATTCATCTAATGATTTTTATCACCTTAGAGTCAATTTCAAAAAGATGAAAAAATCCAATTTCTACTCTAAGTCTTGGGTTCTTGCATAAAACGTTTTCAAACATTAAGATACGATATTAAGGATGTATAATTGATGTTTTGCAATGAAATTCTCCATTAACCCTTGAACTTCTCAATCTCGCAATTTGACTAAAAATGGGTTGGTGTTATCATGCTTTGATATTAACATGAATTTCATGTATGATTGTTTATAGACTCTGATTTTAATGTTAGATTATCATTGTTGGTTTATAGTTTGTGTGTCAAATTGATCAAATGAGTAATTATATCTTATATCCATTATTGTATTAAGCTTATTGAATTGATATTGATTTAATGCTTATAAATTCTAGTGTAGTTTTTCTATGGGCTATTTGAATGATGTAGAAGATTTGGTATTCAATTTTAGTCTAATTGGTGTTAGATTATTAATGTATATTGAATTGCCTGTTCAGTGATTATTTAGTTTATGTATTGAATTGATGTTACTGAGGCCATGGTTAAGGGCCTTATTTATTTAATTGGGGATGATTTAGCTTTTGGATTGAGTGGTGAGATTAAAAAAAATAAAAAAAGGGAATGGGGGTGGTAATGCTGCCCTAACTCTCTTAATATTATGTATAGCTTTGTATTACAATGATCATGGGTATAATCCACTTATGGTGGCGGTGCTATGTGAATGATGTGACCTTGTTGGCGTTACGTTAAGTATTATGATGATCATGTCCTTGTTGACACTAATTTGAAGTATTATTATGATTTGGATAGTTATTTATGTGAAGTATGACTATATCTACCTACATGTTAGTAATGTGAAAGTTTGATGTTGCTAGGTGATCATGTTAGACTATGATTATGTCCTTATATGTGTGTAGTCTTAGAGTTGATACATGATAATTCATAATTGAATAAGTGAGTATATGATGGTTATATCGATGATGTTTTAGTAATGTATAGGATGAAAAAAATATGATAAGGGTCATTCCTATGTGCTTCAAAGAATGATATGCTATATGTAATAAAGTAAAGTATGTTGTGTCTTGTTTTGGTAGATTTCTGTCCCTTACTTAATACATGTATGAAGGATATGTGAATATGATATGTCTTGAATAGGTAATATTAGTGAACCATTGTCATGTATGAATGAAAGATATGTGAGACATTAAATGATGTTAAGGAGGTCATGTACGTGGAACCTTAAACCAAGTGGTAAGGTTATGTATGAACTTGGAGTCGAGAGCCGTAATGGTATCCTTCTTGTAATGAATGATGGACTTAGGTTTGATTGATTGGAACGACATCATATCATCCTTAGGAAAGTCATGATGAGCTATCTTATTCTCCATTGAAAGGTAACCCTAGTAGACCTCTTTGGTAGGGTGAATGTGATTGGGTTATGAACTAGATATGGAACCTCTTCATGTGATCCTTTAATGTCAATTACTTTATGAGAACAAAGTCTAGCACCGAGTACAATGTAGCTCTACTTAAGAATGATACTAGAGTACAATGTAGCTCTACTAGAGAATGATACTAGAATACATAAAAGCCCCTCATATTCCTTAACCATATGCCTACATGAAATGTGTCCTAGTTCTATCCTCCGCAAGTAGAACACCCTCATCGGAGTATTTTAGAACTCTGGATTCCATGTTTAGCTATCATGGTCTATGTAAGTTATTGCCTATTCTCATCATATGGGATACCTATTAGTATTGCAGAAGTTCTATGAAGTTTAGGTGATGGTATGAGACGCTATATAGACATTGCACAATAGGCATTGAAGATGTTAGTGAGAGTCCCTAGGTATTCTCCAAGACCATTAATTGAATGTCATTATGTGATGAATATCTCATATGAATTAAGAATGTAATGACTTATGTTAGAAGTATGGTTAAATGCATAAATACTTATCTAGATACTTAAAGTTTGTCTAGTTTTAAGTTTGTGACGGGGGCATAAAGGTCACTTCGTATCTTACTAGTAAGTCTTATGAATAAATCTAGTTAGAGAGTTGGTTGATATGTAGACATGATCAAGCCTTAGTAAGTCTTAAAAGATTATTTAGTTTATCTGATAGGTCAATCAGGGACCTTATTTAGTGATTTTACCTATCTAAGTCTTTTTATAGCCTTTGCAAGAGAGTGTCATATTATGTATGTCGTTGGCTTAGGGTTATAATGAGTCTATCTAGGTTAGTCGATAGGATCTTCTTAAGTTTGTGTGTAAGGATTGTATGGCGGTTGCTTCATAACTCACTCAAGTGAACCTTGAATCATATTTTGGTAAAGAGATCTTATGTTCTTGATTGGTGTATTGTAAGTGTGTAATTCTCTTATGGGTGATCTTATGGCTCATTTGGTGTTCCTAGATAGGGTTGTATTTGGCGGTCTCTCTTTGTCCTTACTTATTGAGTCTTTAGGATAGATTTTTAGTTTAGGGAATTACAGCGAGGAAGTGTCCACGGTGAAGTTTAAAGGAATTCAATTACAATGAAGGACTTTACTATAACAGTGATATAACTCACTGTAGTGTTTTCCTAAAAAATGTGAATAATTTCTTAAATGATTTCTTATATGTTCCTAAGGTGTTAAATGTTGTTCTTATGCTTATAGTATGATGTTTTAATCAAATTCATGAAAAACATGTTATTTACTAAATGTCCCCTTCTCATGGTTTTTGCATGACTTCCATACTTAGTGCTTATAATGTGCTAACCCCTTCTTCTCCCTTTTTGACTAAAGTGTAGGGAGTTGTAAATGTTGATGTTCCATGTAGGATGATAGGTTTCTAAGGGTTGAAGATGAAGTATTGGTGAGTCCTCATCGATTTGAGGATAATATCCATATGTTCCTTTATGTCTTACTCTTTATTTTATCTCTTGTATGGGCTTAGTACCAAGTATTGTATACTCTAAAGTTTAGATGGTTTAATGTGATGTTGTAAAGGGTTAATGTATTAAATGAAAGTCTTCCGCTTTGGCGATTTATTATGGAAGATTTCTTTCGGTGTGTGAAGGAAGTTTTAAATTCTTACTCATTTTAGAATGTTTAATATGCTATAAAGGATACGATTGATTTAATGAGACTTCTTGAAGTCTCATTTTTGTGTGGCGACTCAAGGATGCTATAAATTCTAGGGTGTACTTGTGGGTCGTTACAAGATGGTACTATCAGTTTGTGTGATAGTAGTCCGTGGAGCATATTTGGTACCAATGAGATGCCCAAGGAGCTTGTGTCCATTGAGTAGTATCACTAGTTGCGCCTTCCAGGTGTCAAAGTTGAGGCTACCTTGCAGTTTTATAGGTAATTGGGAAGCTGGATTGAACTTTACCACATTAGTGGTAGTCGGAACTGCAGCAACACTTTCAGTGGTTGTAGTAGGAATAACCATGTTTGGACGCAAAAAGAGGGAAACAAAATTGGATCAGACTCGTGACAGTTTTAGAGGGGCTCTGAAAGCATAAAGAGATTGAGAATCAAATTAAACTTGAATGAATTTTATTCAAACGTAGCATCAACTTAAATACAAGTAAGATATAACTAACTTGATTAATTCTAAGGGACATAACAGTTAATATTCACTAATGATTTTTTTTTCTTTTTTTTGGCTAAATCTAAGAACTCCTTTACAACATAAGCTAATCTATCTCACAACTTGATAAAATTGATAACAAACTAACCAAACAGTGAGTATGTCAACAGTCTCAACGCCACATTGTTTGATTATCATAATACCGTCTAGGGGGTGTCTTCATAAAAGATGCAGTTAAAATGGAATCAATTCATGGAATGAACAAGCAATGTAGTAAGATAATTGCTAAAGCATAAACCTATGCCTTGAACTGACATCAAATAAACTATTAAATCTTTCTCAAATCATTGAAATCTAACTCCACCCATGATGGATCCCAAGATCAAGGATACGATACTCAACTCAAAGATAGTAAACTGTATATAGTCAACTCAATATACTCAATTCAAATATACTCAATTCAAGAAACTCAACTCAAGATACTAAACTAAAGGATAAAGCAACAATAAAATATGCAATATATGGAAAGCTTTTCAACAATAGATAATTTCGTAATTATATGAAAAATTCAATAATAAGTCAATTGTATGTAGAAATACAATGATAACTATTATTTGGGAGTATTCTAACCAAAAACCAGTGTTATGAGAAATTTGAGCGATACAGTGTCTCGCCTATGCTGCCAAAAATTATCCTACACCTTACGGAGTATAAGACATCATAAACTAAGGAATCATCTAAATAGTATGATCCCTATCCATGTTGGCAGACATGGTTTATGAGGAATTTAGTTGTCGAAACTCTTCCCCATATCGGTGCTCATAACTAATAATAATAATGTAACTCATGCTCATATGTTTAAAACATCTACTAATTCTCAAACTTTGAGATTATTACTCAAAAGATACTCTCTAATGAGATAGTGCTCAAAACTCCTAATGAACTCATTTGTAATCAAAGTTCCTCTCACCTTAAATGTAAAACATTTACTCTTGGAAATACTTAGTTCCATTATATTTATTTTAAAAACAAAATGAAACTCGACTCTCCTCATCGTCATACTCACTTACTCAGTCTTTAATATATTAATTGTAAAAGACTTCTCCAAAATAAGAGTGTTGCCGAATTATGGGTGTGAATGATTCAATTCAAGTGTTTTAATAACCATATGTAGAACTCAATAACTCCAGAACTCAAAGTCTCAATGATTCTAATCATCTCAAGAATGCTCGAATCATATAGTTCATGCGAAATTATAAGCATGAACAACTCAACTCAATGGTATCAATAATGATGTAGACTCATGAATACATTCTTTTCATTCTCATACTCACATACTCGAGTCTTCAAACAAATTATAAGCAATTGTAGAAGATGTTAGCATGATTGGACATATTCTTAATATCTGTACATATCTATTTTATAACTTCAAATATTTGTGTAATGATGATAGGATAACAAAAAAAAAACCAAAATTATTAATGTATCCTGTTTTCAGAGATATTACAATTAGGAATAACATATATTTTGGGATATATAGCAGATTTTTAGGCATGTAAATCAAAATTCTTTCTATTTAATGAAAGAAATCTCTTTTGAGAGAACGTTCAACAAAATTGGCATGGTATTAGAGCCTTTTCAGTGCTTTGATTCTTAGTGTCTTTCATCTGTGGTTTCTTTCAGAAATTGAAATGGTATTGGTTCTTCTTACTGTTTTTTAATTAACAGTAATTCCTAAGTATCTTGGAATTTTAGTCATCTTGTAATCTTAGTCTTGTCCATTCTGGTTATTTTGTATGATTGCATTTCTATATTCCTTAATTTGTCAAGAACATGACATCATATCAACTTGAGCCAGCCGATGTTCGTTTCATAGGAAAAAAATACTTTGTCTGGAAATTTAAATTCCAACTATTTGTTTCTGGAAAAGAATTATGGGGACATATTGATGGAAGTGATCCTACTCCTACTGATCCAATAAAGCTCGGTCAATGGAAGGTTAAAGATGCTCGGGTAATGACATGGATTTCAGGGTCAATTGACTATCTTTCTATTCTTAATCTCAGTCCATACAAGAAAGAAAAAGGCCGTGTGGGATTATTTATAAAAGGTTTACAACCAAGACCATAGCGAAAGGCACTTTCAGTTAGAATATGAAATTGCGATGTAATCTGAAGAGGTCCCTCTTTCTGTTCAAGATATTTTCTATGTCTCTCTGTTCACGATTTATTGTCTAGATTTCACCGAATCTTTTTATTCTAATTACCTTTCCTGGTCTCGCTACATCATTCAAAAATTCATGAACAAACACGCCAAACTAATTCTCTATAATGGTTTTGAAAATGTTTACTCTAAGCGATGACCATGATCCATATCCCTCATTGGATTGTATTTTAGGGATACTTCTGACGAGCAGTGTCCTCTTCACTAAAATTGCCTTTTCATCAATGAATGTTGTGGATTGTCGCATTTGTAGATCAAGGGAAGAAAAAGGGCATGATATTGGGCCAGAACATCAATTCTATAGTTTGCAAGAAATATGGTCATTTGCCTATAAATTGTGGCAAGAAGTTCTGTAATGATTTAAACAAAACGAACACATATTAAAGAGTGTCCCAAACGTCCTAAACACGTAGGGCCTGCTTCCGGAGGAACAAAAAGTCAACCGGAGAGGAGGAAATAGTTGTGGGACGAGGAGATATGAAGAGGGAGTAGCCGGGTAGAAAGGGATGGGTAAACGGAGGGCTACTAGGAAAGAGTGAAACCGGCTGAAATAAAAAGGTCTGTAACAAGGTGTAAGCGATAGAATAAGAGGAAACTGAATTTTTTCCTCCCTTTTTCAACTATAGATACCTCGTGTTCAATAAAGGCCATTTTTTGTTACTCCTATATGGGTATACGACAAAATTGATCTTGTCAGCATTTTCAGCTTTGGGGCTGCCAGGTAATTGAGGAATATCAAAATTTTGTATTGTTGTTTTCATGTGCTTCCAATCATATGACCAACTCAACTAATATACTCAAAAAGATCTGTGAGTATAATGTTCCAAAACAAATTTAGGTTGCCAATTGTACTAATTTACCCATTACCAAGGTTGGGGATATTACTGAAAGTTTCAAGAATGTTTTTGTATCACTAAAGCTCTCTACTAGTCTAATTTAAGCTAGGCAATTGGTAGATAACAATTGTGATGTCAATTTTTCTCGTAATGGTTTGGGTGGGGGGGGGCCCCCCCCCCCCCCCTTTTTATACATGATTCATGTATAGGGAACGCTATGCGAAGGGGGCCTAAAGTTGAAGATTGTTTCCCTATACATTTTTTCTATTCCCCATTTTATATCTTTGCTTCTATCCTACTAAGTGTGAGGTTTACTATAACTTCTAGGACACCTAATTCTATTGTGTTTGTCTTCATTTGTCCAATTCTGGTTTATTGAGAAATAAAAATCAACTTTTAGTTGCTTTGTTCGATTGTTCTACTTGTAAATTAGGCAAAAGTAAAAATCTTCCTTTTTCTAATTTTTGTAGTCGTGCTGCAAAGTGTCTTGATATAATTTATAATGATGTTTGGGGAATTTCACCAGTTATTCATCATGATCATTTCGAGTATTTTTTGACATTTATAGATGACTATAGTCGGTTTACATTTGTGTATTTTATGTCTCATGAATTAAATAATTTATCACTTGATAAAGGAATTGTATCACAATGCTCTTTCCATATACGCCACAGCAAAATGGGATTGCTGAGCGTAAAAATCGTCATTTTAGATTGCACTCGTGGCCTTTATTGATTAAAGTCCTCTGTTCAATCTATTATTAGGTTAATCTTTGTCTTCTGCTATCTATTTGATTTTTTATCGTTGCGTAACTTAAAATGTGAGGAGATTCAATACTCTGATCATATGTTAACACTTGGATCGAGAAGATGAAAAGATACAGCTTTTCGGGATGTGGGGTCAGAACAAACGGAAGCCACCGATGGACCGTATGTTACACCATGGACCATAGTGGGTTCCCTCCATTGGTTTCCAGATTTAGAGGTCTCTTTTCCACTCATGGCCGACCAGTATGGTCTGTGGTTGGACCTATAGACCAAAAATATTTCCATAGGTTAGGGTCAGTAGGTATGTAGAGAAAAATGACTTTTGGGTCAACTTCAAACGGTTATATCCTTTAGAACAAAATGAATTAGGTGACTCATTACCTATCAAATTAAAGATAATTGAATCCTCTTTCCTATGCCATCGATTTTGCTAAATCCAAGCTTAGAATAAAAAGTTATGTTTATTTTAGTGAAGTCATGTCAGGCAGGCTACGAACCACGACCCAGTTGACGGGTAGTGGTTCAAATGACAGCCCATCAGTCCCCTCATAAGTGGCACTTCGTCAGCTTTAAGTCAGGGTCGTTCTTGTCCTTTCCCTACGTGTTGGAGCACTTAAACTACATCTTTGATGCATAAACTACTTCGTTTTACTCCGTCTTAGCCAAATAATATAGTCAGACATACCTAGAACCCTCATTCTCCAAAAATCATCAAAATTAGAATGAAAAGAAGAGAAATAGGCATTCGTTTCTTTCAAGAACAAGCAATAATATTCTTCAAAGTTCGGCCCCAAAATTCTAATGATTTCTCTCTAGATTTTGTCTCCATGTATGTGAGATATCACTAGTGGGTTTCCGTTAACTCGTTCCCTAGATTTACTAGTTCTTCAGATTCTCATATATTGTTCATGCCCTCAGATTTTAGTTTTTTCAAGATTTTATTTTGAATACGTTTCCTTTGATCTAAATAAACTTGTTTCTTTATAATTTAGTATAATTTCTTGCATAGAACTCAAAACCCTAGTTGATGTAAATTTATCCTAATTCATGATTTTTACTTGCCAGGCTAACCAGACAAGATTCATGCTTTAGATTTCGAATGTTATATTCTCGATATATAAATGTTGTATTCTCAGCTAGCATGTCAGTTTCAGGTATTCAATATTTAGTGCATTTTAGCTTCAAAAATATTTAGTTGGGAGTAGAACAACGTGCCCACGTAGATTTATACATCCCCTCTGTTGGACATCTGTTTAGTGATCATGCCACAGTCATGTCTTTATATCCCTGACAAGGTATATTGGATTCTCTCGATGGGTCATATACATCAGACTGTACATTTAGCTCATGAAGTTATGCTGGTTAATAGTAGCTCCTGGGTAAGCAGAGATTGTTCGAAGAATCACAATTAAGACTCTAGCGCTTGACGAAGTTTTAGCAGTTAACTTCAGTATACAGTCTAACATGTTATCTTTATGGGAGTAACTTGGTCATGACATTCGGTTATCTTAGTTATACTTCTATCAATATTTTATCCTTGTGCATATATGATATTTATTGAAGTCAGTTATGCATTGTTCAACTTATATAATCTGTTTCAACTTAGCATATTTATATCCTTGCATGCTCATACATTGTAGTACTGACACATAACTTTCCTCTATATCATCCTGATTTAGGTTAAGAACCCTCACCATCCAGATCACTCTTAGTTTTGACTATCATCTTATATTCACACCGTTCAGTGGTTCATCATATTCGATGCATATATAGCTTTTCTAGTTTATTTACTGTGCTAAAACAATAAGAGTAGCAACAAAATGTGTTCCATGATGAGAAGATGATGATGTCAAATTGTTACAAAATTATTGTGCTCTTGGAACGTTAGTAACATTATGTTTGGTTTTCTCCATTGCAGGATCAAAAGATGTAGACGATTTGTCGCTGATGAATTGTAAGCACCTTATTGGAACCTGAACAAAGATGAACACATTTCA
The DNA here is from genome assembly GCA_027704765.1 of Solanum habrochaites. Lineage (NCBI taxonomy): Eukaryota > Viridiplantae > Streptophyta > Magnoliopsida > Solanales > Solanaceae > Solanum > Solanum habrochaites. The sequence continues at coordinate 23,251 of JAKWJA010000771.1, forward strand.
ACGTTCTAAGAGCAGGTCTTGAAATCTTCTACTTTTACTTTTTCCAATTCTAGAGGAAGAGGTAGAGGTAGAGGTAGTAGAGGGAGAGGTGACCGTGGAATAGATATGGATGCAGAAAGTTTAGGGTCAATGATCACTACGACAAAGGCAGAGGAATGAATTTCGACAAATCAAAGGTAGAATGTTATCGATGTCATAAATTTGGCCAATATCAATGTGATTGCTGTAGTAGGCCACCTAATGAGAAGAACAAGAAGTCCAATTTATTTTAAATAAAGGGAAACAGAGACCTGATTGATGGCAATACAAGCACAAGAAGTACCTGACAGATGGTTTGTATCAGACACAGGCTGGCAGTAACCACATGAAGATGGGTAAAATCTTGTTTTTCTTATTCACTGAAAGCTTTCCGTTCTAAGTTAGTTCTTTGTGATTGCTCTAGATGTGGATTCAATGTAAATATGATATTAAATTAAAGCAAGAAGGGTTTTGAGAAATTATGTTCCTGCTTTAAAAGAAACTTACTGATTGTGGAGGGGGGGGGAATTTTTTCCCTGGCTCCCACCTCCCCCTCCAATACCCTTGCTATTTTTCTTCTCCTTTCCCTTTTGTTGTGAGATTTTCTAGTCTCATATGGACCTATTGCATTGTGTAAAATTATTTCAACAGGTATTTCCCATAATACTTTAGAGATTCTATCCTGTTATGGTTTGTGGCATTTGGTTACTGGGTTTTGGTGGCTTAAAAACTCCCGAAGAGAAAATATGGAGATAGGACTTCCTGATTCTCATCCCTTCGGAGTTTTGAAGAAACGTGTGTTGGCAACACCTCTTTCTCCGTTTTCCAAAAAAGAGTTTTGGTGTTCGAAGATTGTTTGGCGCTGTGGTGCATTTTGATTATGTGGCCCAATTACCCAATTCTAATGGAGGTTAAAACATATTTAATCTATCTCTACCACTCTTGGCTGAAATTTCAACATGTCCTATATTGAAACTTAAAGAGGGAGGGAATAAAATTCTTAGTCCGACTCACCTACTGGTAGTATTATGCTTGATATGTTTTATTGTGGTAAGGAGATTGTTCTTTTCCGATACGCTTGCACATATTATTCACCAAATTGATGATTTTCTCTTTATTTTTTGGTGTCAAGATGAAAAGATACATATTTCGATATCATAAATTAAGTAAATCATTTATCATTACAAGTATAAAATACTACCAAAATGATCTGGATATTACAGTACTCCCTTTTTTAATTCTAACAGTCCACCACGTAATGCATACATGGAATAAACTAATTCATAACAAGTCCACCAAGTATGGGGGAGAAAGGGGCATATCACAGAACGTGCAATCAGAAAGGCCAAAGCATAAAACTGAATTTGTTTTTAGCAAAAGAGTCGCAGCTCACGCTTAAGTCCAACATAGAAGTAACACAATTCGATGATTCGGTCATTACTCCTAGCTTTCACTATTCCACTGATGGATTTATAGTCACTTAAAAAGCGATAAGGACAATATTATAATTACAATTTTTTGCATAACAATATGATAAAAAATACATCGTAAAAATGTTAGTAAAAGTTTTTTTTATATTTTTGACTCTAAAAAAAGTATGATAATTAAAAGGTGGGACGAATAATACTATATTACCAGTTGTATGATCATTCTATACTCATCCAATATTTAGAAATTTACCTTTTCTTTATGGTGTAAAAACTACTTTCTTTTACATTTATTATAATTCAGTGAAAACAAGGAATAATGTGTCTTTAGATTAAGGAAAATATTTCAGATAGTAATTATGAAAAGGAAGTAAAGAATTGCTACATGTACTTTAACAATGCTTCCTACTATAACACTATAGAAAGAAAAAACACATAAAGAAATTTTACATTTTGAAATAAAAATTCGCACAAGGTTACAAGATAATTATTACTGTAAAAATTACCTTAATATAACAATACATGGCAATTTATAGGAATTTTTTTTAGACTCTAAACAAATACAAAATTTTTTCATAAAATAAAAATTTCTGACTATTTTTTCAAAATATGAAGGACAAAGAATTTAAAATTTTTTGCTAGTGGTGATGGTAAATAACAGTAAACTCTATAAATTAATAATAAATTGGACATGCATTTTATTATTTATAGAGCTTTATTTAATCAACTAAATTAATATTTAATTAATTTAAAGAATGTTTTGAGATTTAATGAAGGTTAATTTTGATTATATCAAAACCATTGCATCTTATTAATTTCAACCTTGTGGTCATGAGATAATAAGAGCTTTAAAGATGTATTATTGTAACAAAGTTTATCATAAGATATTAGAAGACTATGACAAACTAATCCAACAAATTAAGATTAATGTTTTATATGCTATCAATTTTGCAGTCCTTTCTTGGACAATAAATGTTCAACAAAAGACAATATCAAATTGCTTTCGTCACTGTAAAATTTGTTTTGGGGATGCATCTCAAGAATTTGGCCATAAACGCCACTTGTGAAAACGTCAGTCATGAACTGAGTCATAATTACTGATCTTATTTACCACAATAAAATGGATGTCCAAAACTTGTTGGATTATCCAGTGAAGCGATATACATGTTAGAGGTCCAAAGCTTAGAAGACATTTTCGTACATCGGAAAAAAGCAATGTTGATTATAATAATAAACACTTATCGCATCCTAAATTCTTAACAATTTATGTGCGTTCGAAATACAACATTAGAGCCTCTTGATGCAATGAGAAAGTTAGAGATGAGCTTCAACTAGATTTAAATTTTAAGAAAAAATTGAACACAATAGATTCACATTTCACTAAATTGTCTTATATATATTTGTATTTTTAAAGAATTATTAGTTTATGATATTAATGTGACCATACATTTATATAGAGGTCTTATGAAAATATATTATCTTATCGAAATTGGTGAGTTTTTTCATTGGCCCAAGTTGGGACCGGAGAAAAAATATATTTTAGAGAGATTATTAATTTATCGAATAATAATTTATAGAGTTTTTACTGTAATTTTAATTTTTTCACAAGGAACAGATATTGGTGTGTTTAATATAAGGAAAGTGTTCCTAGAAACATGTTAATTTGAAAATAACTTTTTCTACTTCAATTTTCTCATGTTTTGGTTGGTGAGTAAAGAAAGATGAAAAATCTTTCTAGCACATGGTTTGGGTGAATTAAATATTCTTTTAGAAAATATCTTTTTTACTTTGGGCTAAAGAATAGAAAATAATATTGGTAGGAAAATGTTTCTGATCTGAAATCAAAATGACACCACCCCGATTCGGATCCTTGATACCAACACTGACCCAGACTCCTAACATGATACCGACATCGAATTTTCACTTAACTATGATACTCCAATTGGAAAACGAATCCAACACCACTAGACTTTTCCCATTTTTGACTATAGAACCTCACCTTCAACAAAAGATCTGAATCTGAAATCTTGAACCTTGACATGGCCTAAATTTCACTACTCAATCAGGAAAGCTACCTCGGACCTAACCCAAGTCCCTACTTCAAAATTGCGACCCGATCCCGACTTCCAAATCATGATTTGAACACACTTAAGACCTGGTTTTTGAACTCAAAAACCAACTTTCAAACCCGAGACCCGACTTTTGAACTTGGGATTCAATTTTCAAACCTTGATTTGACCTCGAATTCTAAACCAAGACCTTCCACCTGAAACAAGACACGACCTCAATATTCGATTCAGAATCCAAGATCAACCCAATGTGATCCTAACTCACGACCCAGGTCTTTAATTTAAATCAAGATCCTATCCTTATTTTCAAAGTGAGAACAATTTGAAATCCAAATTCTAAACCTTGATTTGACCTCGATATTTAAATGATGATGTGACACTTGAATTAAGAACCAACACTAGAACTGGACTCAACTTTCAAATGAGGGCCTTACCCGTCATCTAATCTGGAACCCAACATCCAAATTAGATCTGATTCCGACATTGACGATCGATCTTGCGACCCAAACTCAACACTTAACTTAGAAAATGACCTCAACTTTCGACCCAAAACCCAACTCCGACACACAACTCGAACCCCCGTATTCACACCCATCCCTAGAATGGCTTGATACTCAAACTAGATCCAACTCAAGATTTGCTATAGGATCTGACCTCAACTCTCGACCCAAAACCTGACTCTGACACCTTACACAGGACCCAACTTCTAAAATTGAATTCGACCCAAACATCAACAATTTATTTGGGACCCAAACTTGTCACCTAATTTCGGAAAAATCCTCGACTCTCGAACTGAAGCATGACTTTAAGAACCACTCTAAACTCTCTCTTACCATGATCTGGGATCCACCCCTCGAAATCTAATTCCATTGATCTGACAATTAATTTTAACTTGAATATGACCACGTCTCAAATTAAATGATATCACATGCCTTTTTGTTTTTGCTAATGTTATACACAACTAAAAAATAACGGCAATATCCTTTACTCTATTTTTCGAATCGAGACTTAAAATTGTTTTTACTATTCTTATAATCCTCCTTTACACTATCAGAATACTGTAGACGATATTAAGTCCAAAATAAAGCACAATGGACCTCTATAATGACCTAGTTGGTCTTTTTTGGTAAATTTTTGTAACATTTATAAATTTTCCCCTCCCAATTTGACCCCAAGTGTTTTGAATTAGTTTTAAATTTGATTTCGAACCTTTGAGTTTAAGTTTGATTTTTTTAGATTGAGTTTTGAAAGACTAAATTATTAAAGTGTTTTTCAGATCTCTTTTGGGTTGACCTTGGTGACCTTCTGGTGTGATGCTGAATTGGATTTTGAGATTTCATTGACATTTGGGGGATTATTTTAAGTCTAGTAGAGGTATTGGTTGATTTTCTAGAGGTTCCCGAGCTTGATTAGGCGTTGTTAGTTTCTTGGTGAATTTCATGGATCTCGGCAAGAAACCTCATCTTCGTGAGTTTGATAGGGTTCCATTCAGTCTATACATCGTGTCAGTCAATATATATATGTTTGTGTAACGGTTTCTTAAATAAATTTTAAGGTTATTTTGAGGTTTTTAGTGTGTTTATATTTGCTAAAGTTGCAGGCCTCCAAATGGGACAAGTCTTCTTGATCTGGAGGTCACGTTAGCGAAAACCTTATCGCAATTGTGAAGGTTGCACTTGACCTGTCCTTTGCTTTTGTGATGGAAGTGTCACAATCATGACCTTCACTTCTGCGAAGGCCGAGTAACGATCTTGATGGCCAAGTTCTATTGGGGTTCTCTATTGTGAAACCATGGTCCTTTTTGCAACATCAAAGAGGGGTTATTGCTCTCAAATTTCAGGCCTTAATCTCCATTTCCATTTTGAGCTTGGCAAAACCCTTGGAGGCGATTTTGAAGATATTTCTTGTGCTAAATCTTTTAAAATAAGTTCATGTGATCCTAAAATTTCATTTTTCTTTGATTATGTATGGATTTTAACATCAAAACTTGTGATTTGTCTTGTTATGGACCCTATTTGATTGATTGATGAGATAATTGATAACACAAATGTGGACTTGATTTTCTTGAATTGTTGTCTCTTTATTATGGTGCGAACTTGCTTATGTGCATTGATTGTTGTACACCGTGGTGAGACATGTGATATAAAGCCTATGGGAAATAGTTTCAACTTGTGATATGATATAAATCTGATGGAGAATGGTTTCGTCTAGTGATATAATATAAAGCCGCTGGGGTAATGTTTCGGCTAGTGATATAAATTTTCATGGTAAATTGTTTAGGTTATTTGATATGATATAAAGACGATAGGTATGGTTCCGCTAGTGATATGTGGCCGAAATAAAGAAAATGGTTACGTCATAGTTTGATTATTGTGGTTAATGCACTTTTATCTTATGTTTGACCTCCTTGTGACCGCATAATATTATCTTTTTACCTGTGATTGATCTACTTCCGCATTGAATGACTTACTTGACATACTGTGGTGTTGAAACTGTTGTACAAAATAATTGATTGAAATGATTATTGACAACTGTGATATGTGTATTGTAATCAGAAATGTTTATTGTGTTGTTGTACTCACTCTTTACTTCACACTGTGTAAGTTTTATGAGCCCGTCGTGTGATTGTGCTTCTACTTCAGAGGCTTTTAAAGACTAAAAAAGTGCCTCGGTCGTTCTTTGTCCTCCCACCGGGCCCTCTCGTCACTTTTTTTTCTGTTTGTTTCTCTTTAGCGCGGCTCCGCCTCTGCTCCTTCCTTTCTTTCTTCCCCACTTCTGTTCTCCGTTGTCTTTGTCCCTTTGTCCCCCTCTCTATTTATTTTTGTGGTTGCCCTCTCCTGCCTCTATTTTTCTCTTTCTTTTTTTTCTTTCTTTCTCTTCTCCCTTATTATTTCTTCTTTTCATTGGATTGAGGCTTCCTTGTCTTGTGGACATTGTTAGGACCAAAAATAAGCAGTGTGATATGAGGAACTAGCAAAGCAAACCCAAAGACAACGATTAAGAAGCAACGAGAAATATACCAAAAGGACATAAAATTTACGTGGTTCGGTCATCGACCTACGTCCCAAAGGAGATGAGGCCATCCACTTAAATGAGAGTACAACTACAGAGGACAACCGCAAAAAACCCAAAACAAAAACACACCCAAGAGAAAACCCCCGCCCCCCCCCCAAGAGAAGGGGGAACCCCCCCCCCCCAACAAAAGAAGAAGAACTCTCCATAATTCACGCAGAATACATGTGAGCTCACACGTGATGACGTAATCAAGTTTTGTGACCCACAAATTCTTCCCTCTACCAACTCTCACAGCCCTAAACACTACATTTGTGACTGCTGATTAAATAGAAGGAACATTCCTCCTTTTATGCAAGTCCTAAACCTGTTCCTACAAGAAAGATTAGTCATCCAAAACCTTTTCCTACAGGAAACCATTTATGGTAAGAAATCAGGGCAAATAAAACCCAACAAATCTCCCCCTTGGCCTGAATTTCTGACAAAATAAATTTGTCCACCTTCTTCACTTAATCTTCAACAACTTGCTTCTCCTCTCCATAATCTCCTTTGCAAAATTTATGTCTCAACACAGAGAACCTCTCTGAAATAATTTCTCCAACAAAATCTTCAATACTGTTAAAAAAGGTTGTGGCTAGAACTACACCTATCAAGATGATCACCTCCTTCTAACCTAGTTCAATCATCGTTTATCGAACCACTAAACCTGACTCCATCATTGAATCTGGCTCTGATACCACTTGTTAGGATCGGAAATAAGCAGGTTTATATGCGAAAACTAGCAAAGAAAACCTCAAAAGACAACGATTAAGAAGACAACAAGAAATATACCAAAAGACACAAAGATTTAACGTGGTTCAGTCAATCGACCTACGTCCACAAAAGAGATGAGCAATCCACTATAAATATGAGAGTACAAAATACAGAGGGAACCAACATCACCAATTCATTCAATACAAGGAGGTTCCACACAAGTGATAATGTAAAAAAATAAAAAAAGGCAATGCCCTTAAAAGAGACGATAAACAAAGAACACACTTAAATTTGAATGCTATAACTAATAATTAGAAGGAACATTTCTCTATATAGAGTCCTCACCTTTTTTACAAGAAAAGATTAGTTAATCCAAAACTTTTTCCTAACGGAACATCTATTTTATGTACAAATCAGGGGCAAATAAACCCAACAGACCAACACAAGTGTCATCATGTGTTAATTTTGGATTGTGACAACCTCTTCCTAAATTGGTTTACTCGGCTTAAACAGGATATTATGGACACCAATCCAGGGGCTTAATGGGGATGATATTTTCTAACTACTTAGTGTGGGAAAGAGGATCTTGATAGTTGAGTTCAAAATGATAGCAGACTAATGAATTAGAGTTGCAGCATGTTTGGTTCTATGGGAAATTATATTTCAACAACATAGTTTTCGTCATTAACCAAAACAACCACAAGGCCGAAAATGGGTCATTTTATATATATATTAAGATATATATATATAATATATATCTCTATATCTATATATATAATATATATATATATATAGATATTATAATTATCTTAACTTTTAACTGACATATCAGTCTCTCCACAGACCTTTTGACATTAATTATGCCCTCTTCTAACAAAACAGATCACCAAATATTCAATTTCCTGGTTTCATTATTATTATCTTTAATAGAGACTCAAAGGGCCGAAAGGATTTTGAAACACTCATATAAATTCGAGAAAAAAAAATTTCTTTGAGGGACTGGTCATACAGACCTCATATTCCCTTTAATTTTTCCTTGGTAACAAACTTCATGACATGTGGTAACATTGATACAATTATTTACAGTGATAGGAGACCACTGGAGAGGAGTTCTTCTACGTTGATCTCCCGTCATAGGAAAAACCCTATTGGCCAAAGATTTGGTTTTTTTTGTTCTACAGAGTTGTGGGACAATATGTTATATAACCATATTTCTTGTATTTGTTGTGTGTGAAAATTGTCGGGATAGAGTAAACGATTGCACGATGCCTATTGAGTTTGCCCGTATAATGTTTTCCCTGTGGTCAGAGGAGCAAACATAAACTCCCTCTCTTAGATCTCCTGTCATATTAAAATCAGGTTATCGACCTTCGTAACGATGAAAATCCTAATGGAAACACGATATGTGTGCATTTCCCTCCAAGAAAATATTTTTTCAGAATATTATGAAATGGGTCCTCGAAAATATTTTCCGATCATTTTCGTTATTTATAGTATAATTTTGGATATGAAAACAAAGCACTCCATGAACCCACAAAAAGGTAAATTATAGTTTATAGTCCCATCCTTTACCTTTATGGGGGGGGGGGGTGGTTTTTTTTCTTTTCCTTCTCTTTTTTGTTTTTTCCCCCTTTCTTGCCATAAATAAGTTTTAAATATCTTCCCTTATCCAAATATAATTTCCCTTATTTATCAGATTGGTAATAATACAATTATTATTTACGTTACATACACACAGAACATTTTACAATAAAAAAAAAGGAATATTGATGGAGAGAAAAACCTTAATGATTGTATGATAAATAAATAGTGTGGTGTAACTACGGATTGATTTAAGTTATATGCACTATTGAAGGTATAACATTTATCCATAATCAAATATTTAAAGATGATTACACAATTAAATGAATAGTAAAATAAACTAAAAGTCAATACTCCTAATAAAATAAAGAATATTGAAACTACTAATATTTATATTTGGAGAAAGTAGAGAATGACACTATTATTCTTGAATCCTCAAAGTAAAGAGAGAAAAAATCGGAAAGAAATCCATGTTAGAGAATGAACACAACTCATTCTTCAAAGGATGAAATTATCATGGAAAAGTTAATTGGACTAAGTACAAAAATTTTCTTGCTAGTAAAAAGGGCACAGAGACAAGATTAATAGATAACACACTTTGTTTTATTGTGTTTGTTTCTTCTCATTTGATTGGATGAATACCCTTTTTTTTCCAGACTACAACATAGATAATATGAAAAGCCTCATAAGAGTACACAATTTTTTTATGCTATAGAGCATTATAACTTGCAAAAAAAAACTAAATCGACTAGTAAATAATACTATAGCTTCTTTCTAATAACTTAACCCTACTTTTCAAATTACCCTATTGTATCTAGAGAATACAAACACGAGATTTACTGCCGACCTTATTGTGCCTTCCAACACCTTCCTAGTCCTTGATTGTTTTTCAGGGTGTGCTGCTGACAATATCAAGTCCTTCAAAAGTATAGCATCAGGATCCCCCCGTTTCCTGGCCCTTGATATTGCGCTCACGCTGATCGGTCTTGTTTCCTTTGTTTCCATGTGAAGTTGTACCATCACCTTTTTTGCCCGGCTTCCTTGTTCGTAGGCAAGGCCTGCCCACGACCCTGTTTTTTTGGTATGCTCCAATCTTCATCTGTGGTTGGTCGGCGTTTGTTTGTTGTGGTGCTGCTGCTTTTTTTCTTTGACGAACGCCCCCTTCTCTTTGCTCTTGTTCATTTACTTTTTGAATTCCAAGTGTTTGCTTGTCCAGAAGCAAAAACCGTTCCTCCATCAATCATGAACAATTTCCCCCCTTTCACACTCTTCGCAAATGATGTTTCCGCATTAGCTTATTGAGCCCTGGCAAACTTGTCATTATTTTTTATGATAAACTCAGATATCGAGTCTTTCATCGGAGCCCTCTTCGTCGTCTCAATTCGTGCACTGCTTGTTTCAATCGCCAAGCTTAAGGAGGATGATGAACAACACAACGCAGGGTATTCGGAAGACCAGACTAATAATATCAGATGTTTTTCGTAGATTGAATTCTGAGACTCTGATAATGACGCATTTGGTTCACTGTTGGACATTTTAACAATGCCTTCTCTCAATTTGTCCATAGTTTTCTCCAGATTCTTCTTCTACTACAACAATTTTTTTTTTGGAGTGTTGACAAATTATTGGAATAAGTATCCAATAATCTCACGAAGTTATTCTAAGTATGAATAATAATTTGGAGATGAACAAACAAGACTAGCCACTTACTGTAATGTGTATTGGGGCTATAATTTATAGCCTACAAAATTTTTGGGGGTATAAGAATCGGGTGACAGAAATTGGCGGGCAAGACATGGTTGTAAATATAGGAAATATTAATATTTATTCGTTTTTTGACTCTTGTCAAATGAACATAAGTACTCTGGAAGGAAATTAATTATTATTTCGATTTTGACTCATTGTCAAATAAAAATAAAGTAAATATAGAAAGAAATTAATTACCTTTTGATTTTTGACTTATAGTCATTTGAAAATAAAGTAAATACAGAAAGATATTAATTATTATTCAATTTTTGACTCATGGTGAAAGGAAAACAAAGTAAATATAGAAAGATATTAACAATTATTTTATTTTAAATCATGGTCAAATGAAAAATAAAGTAAATGTAAAAGGGTATTAATTACTTTTTATTTTTGACCATATTCCAATAAAAATAAAGTAAATGAAAAACCTAGTAAATTGTTACTCGTTTTTTGACTCTAGTCAAAATGAAATAAAGTAATATGGAGAATACTATTATTATTTATTTTGATCATGTCAATGAAAATAAAGGTACATTTAAAAAGGTATTTATTATTTTTTTGAATGTTGATTCATTCAAATGAAAATAACGTAAATATCGAACGATATTACTATTAATTCTATTTTTGACTCCTGGTTAAATGAAATAACGTACCTATGGGAAAAATATAATCATTATTTTCATGATCCAACTAACTAACCAGGTGGTAACGGGCACCTACATACTACACCGAGTAAAGAACCCTCATTTGCCAACCATTTAAAACATGCAAAGAGGGTTCTGAAACTAAATAGAAAGAATTCAAATAGTTTATAAGAGAGTTTGGTAAAGACTTGAAAGTAGTTCACATCTCCAGGGATATGTCCCTAAACCGGTCTGGGGATAATAGCTAACAGGTACAAGAAACTAAGAGTTCAGTTATAACAAAAGTAAAAGGCCACAAGTCCCACCACAAGAAAAATAGGGAAGCAGTTGACGATATTATCGTCTTCAACCTATGAACATTATTGATCCTACATACCAGCGATGCACACACCCACACACACCCCAACCCACCCACCCCCCAACCCCCCCCCACACTACAACAAAAATAAAACTTTTAGGACGGCATTAATACTGACACTAATAAAGAGTTGCGAAAGTCTTGACCGGCACGAGTTAAGTGTCATGAGACCAATGTCGCTAAAGGCTTTAGGGACATCTACAAAGACTAACAATTGCCACACAATACAATATTTAGCGGCATAAGAATTAAATGTCGGTAATGGTCATTTGTTGTAGTGAAACATGCAAGATAGTCATTAAAAACACACGTAACTGGTAGGTTATCATCCGCTCAACCCAATACCCGCGCATATATAAGAAATCGGCGTGAAACATGTGATGAAGAATATTCGCTCTCCACTCTTTATATTTTCCACCCTTACCTATTTTAAA
>JAKWJA010000772.1:0-22282 GCA_027704765.1 Solanum habrochaites
ATTATGATGGGACGGTATATGGCCTATCCATCCTAACCAGGCGGTCTCGGGTTTTGAGCCATAATGAAATAAAGTTTGTTAGAGATTGTTACTCAGGATCCAAATTAACTTGGAATTCAATATAATATATTTAAATAAAGTGAAAGTGATATTAAGTACAATTTATAATTTATTAGAAGTTCCATTAGACCTCATTCATCTTGAAGAATGATAATTTTTATAATAATTATAATAAGTTATCATATTTAATATTTCATTGAGATGTGTTATATTTTGCCTTTCAATATGTTTTAAAAGAAACTTTATAAGAATATAAAAATATAGCATGAGGATATATAAAATTTTCATCTTACTAGTAAATTTTAAGTGTAATTTACTCCTTATTTAATTCAATACCATGCCATTTAATAATTTAAGAATACAAAATTTTTATTTGAAATTATAAAATCATCATCATACACCACAATGAATATTAGGCATAAAAGTATTTAATTGACAATTAATCATCACCTTCATATAAAACATTATTGTAATAAAATACTAAATAAATATAAATTAATAGCACAAAAAAGAAATAAAATAAATATAAAATCAATACTTCTTCATGTGTAGAGAACAATAAACAAATAAAATTTAAAATTTTCATTAAAAGAATTGTTTGGTTTTAACAAAAATGGAGATTTGATGGAGACATATCTCATGAAAACATAAAAATCTTTAATGTTTACCCTCATATAATTTTTTCTAACATATGATTTTCATAAGTACAATAAGTAATATTTTTTTTTACTTGTTTCTAATATTCTTATTGTGACAATGAAATTCGGATAATGGAAAGTTCCAAATTGAGGGCAAATCTCTTCTAACATAGATAACTCATACTTTACATTTTTCTTCGGTCAAGATGAAGTAATATTAATTTCTTTCTCCAGTGCAATGTTGTTGGTAGAACTCAAAAAAACTTATTCAAACATATTGCAGGATATACAAGAGAGTGTTAATTATTAGTGCCAACAACAATTGTGGAGGGGCATATATGATTCATCAACCCTTAATCAGAGGTCTCGAGTTTGAGCCTTGGATATGAAAAATATTGTTAGAGTGTGTCCCTCTAAATTAGGATTAGTCGGAGATTAAATATGATATAATGAAAAACGAACAAAAAAATAATTTCAATATTCAATTATTTTAATTTCATCAGATCTCCTTTATTACGAAGAACCATAATTTCTATAATAACGAGTTATGATGTTTCATATTTCATGAGATATGGTTTTTTTTTATTACAATATATGTCATCAGAATAAATCGAATTTGCTTCTTTGTAGTGAATATTTTGGTTCTATCACTTATCCTAATTTAGATTCAATACTATAGCATTTATAGGTTAAAAAATAAGAACAAAAGACTTTATTTGGATCTACAAAAATCATCATCATATAGCACAAAGAAAGATGGTAAAAAAGTTAATCTAAATTGCAAACAATCATTCCTTCAAAAATATATTTATCATTATTAACAATAAATGAATCTAAATTAATAGACAAAAATAACATACATAAGGATACCTTTTTTTTTTTTTTGGTAGAGAACATAAATGTTAAAATTTTCAAAATTGAAGTGATGGCACCAGTGTATTCCATAAAGACAAGTCAACCTAAAATCTAACAATAACAAAGAAATGTGGAATGTAAAATAATAATAGTAATAGAGTAGAAAATTTAGGTATTCTAAAATGACCCCCAAACCTAGTTGTCACATGGTAAGTGAGATTCTTCTTCTTTTTATATTTTTGTTTGTAATTGTGGCCCACAACGAGATTGATATCTCCCCTATTTCCACTTCAGAATTGCTACTAGAAGGGAAAATCTCTGTAAAGAAGAGAAGTTCTAATGAAAGCTAGAAGGTAAGTCAATTCTTTTAGGATAGATCGAAAGTTCCATCGATTTAAGTGTAGGAGGAGTAAGGAATTTTAGCCTAGGAAGAAAACGGTGCTAAAGAATCAGTGATTAGGGGAATAATGATTGTGAGGGGGTAGAAGTCGAAGCTTCTTAGGCTTGGCACATTAACTCTTGTCTCCCCTCTGTCAGAAGTGATGTGACCCTGTATGATGATTGACCTTAGCTATCTAATTTTGTAATGGCTTGTCAAAAGAAATCAGAAAAAAGGCTTCTGCCCCTTGGCAACTCGGAACAAATGGGAGGAAGTGAATCAGAAATGAACTTATATAAGATTGCTTATTCCAGTTCCTTCTACTCTTGGGAGGTTACATTTTCACGACGTTGGATAAATACCATTTGAAGTTAAGGATCTAACCTCCAACCTCTTCTTTAAAGTCATCTAAGAGTGGTTGGGCATCTTCCTTAAGGCTCAGAAATCCTCTATCATATGATACATTCGGTTAAGAGCCCCCACCAGCCACACACCCCCAATTCACGATCCTCCTATACAAGAGCATACAGATTCACATCTTCCTCTGAAAAAAATTGGGAGTGGCCTTCTCAAATTACAAGGAGGTTGTGCGGTGATTCAAGAAGATTCCATCCGGAATTCCCACCCACGTTCCGGGGATTTCAGTGAGCGGCCTCACAGAAAATTCTGGAGGAGAGACACGCTGGCGGAGGTGTGGGGGATGGAGGAAATCCTCCAAATTCCTTAAAATAGAGAGACAACCATCGACATACTTTTCGGGAAGTCTAAATGGATTTCTAACTTACGTGGTTCTGGAGGTACGGAGGTGCAACTTCGAAAGGAATGGCAGGGGTGCCCATAACATCCTAGGAAATATTATGGTTCGAGGACCCAATGGTCAAAGGAAAGGTTAAGGTCTTGATTTCGGGACTAAGTCGTATGACACGATAGTGTCACCTACGGTTCCTTTGAGAAGGGTGTTTAACTAATCACCCTACACAAGAAAATTATTATAATGTGCGTATAGATCATATACTTTGAATTTATCATTTTAATTTAACTAGGTGTATGATATATGGTATGATCTGTATTAACACATAAAATGATAAATGAAATTATGTATTATAGTATATATCATATTATTACTATAATACATTCTCTTTTCTTGCAGGCAATCATAATTTGTTATTAGGTATTTTAAAGTTTATGATAAATATGATTTTTTAGGTTTAAACTCTTTTCATAGTAAGGCTCATCTGATATTGGGTATTTATATTCCACTTCATCGGTGCGGATACACTTTGAACAAGGAAAAGTATACGATACGAACGAGAAGAAAGAGAGTAAATTTGATAGATTTACCTACCAAAAGTGAGACAAAGGATGAGAAGGAATGGTTGAAAAAACTTCCTGGCTAAGAAAGATAAAAGTACCAGAACAAGTGATAAGGGCATTAAGGATATATGGTTAACATACTCTGCTTGGAAGCTGCTACCACTAAGACTAATTATGAACCTTAGATCAAGTATATGATAATATTTATTGTTAGGTATTAATTTTATATTTTGAGTATCACATGATATAAGTTATTAGGTAATTTATAGTATATGATAATATATTGTTCTAGGTATTTATTCTATATTGTACGTATCATATACTATGATAAATAATACTATTATCTAAATCTTCTACAACATCATACCAAGACCGTTTTTTTATTAAGATGCTCGCACTGCAACATATCCTAACCACCTACCCCTCCAACTGTAAAACAATATACACTACTACATATACAAAATACTCTCTCTAAATAATAGATTAAATATAATTTTCATTTTTTAAGGATTCTTACTTCTCTCTAAAAGATGGATGATACACTATGTTCATCTTAAAGATTCTAGAGAATTTCTTATCAAACTCATTTTCTAAAAGATATAAGATATTGTAGTATACTACTAGTGAGAACTTAGGCTCTTATTCTTTTGTCAAAAGTAGGGAAGATCAGGTCTAATCAGATCAATCAAGCGATAGGGGCAGAAAATTTATTCGCTAGGACAAAGTTGTTGTCGTTTGAGGATTGGTAGAGGGCCCTTTTTCTTTTATAAGGGAAGATATTATAGTTGGGTACAAATAGGTCGGTGAAAGAGGGGTAGGAAATCATGTGGGTTGTATTGGTCATCTTTGAGTAGTCGAGTGACGATTGGCTGAGGGGACTTAGATCATGTAGCTGCGTACAAAAAAAACAGTTTAAGACGAGTAGGTAAGGCCATAAAAGAATATACACTACTACATATACAAAATACTCTCTCTAAATGATAGATTAAATATGATTTTAATTTTTTAAGGATTCTTACTTCTCTCTAAAGGATGGATGATACACTATGTTCATTTTAAAGATTCTAGAGAATTTCTTTATCAAACTCATTTTCTAAAAGATATAGAGATATTGTAGTATACTACTAGGGAGAACTTAGGCTCTTATTCTTTTGTCAAAAGTAGGGTAGAGCAAGTGTGTGATCAGATCAATCAAGCGATTGGGGCAGAGAATTTATTCGCTAGGACAAAGTTGTTGCCGGTTGAGGATTGGTAGAGGGACCTTTTTTTTATTTTTTGAGGGAAGAGATTGTAGTTGGGTACAAATAGGTCGGTGAAAGACGGGTAGGAAAGCATATGGGTTGTACTGGTCATCTTTGAGTTGTCGAGTGACGATTGGCTGAGGGGACTTAGTTCATGTACTGGTTACAAAAAATCCAGTGAAGACGAGTAGGTAGGGATTAGGCTAGTGACAGTGGGTACTAAACGCGGACAGATAACATGGTTGATCGATTTCTCCATCTCTTAAGAAAGGTGCGTAGGGGTGAGAGGGTTGTCTTATCATAAAGGGTACTCTCTTCTCTGAGTTCGTTATAATAATTTTGTCTATTCATTAAGGAGTGATCCAAATATAGAGGGCCTTTGCGTACAAGGAAAGACAATTTTTTAGTGCACTTCAATCTAGTGGATTTGGGGTTCCATATTCATGAAACCAAGGGTTGACTCCTGTTATAGAACCAAGACCACCTATCTTAATAATAACAAGAACGATTTAAGAGTCTCCAACGCCTATAAACAGAAGGCTTCTTTCTCTATTTGGGTAAACAAAGGGAGATGTGGATCCAGCTACCACTGAAACTCTCATATTATCAAAGAATGCTAAATGTTTAAATGAAAGGCATGAACTTCAACAAAAACTTTATGATTTTATAGAGAAATGGTGTCCTATGCTTTTTCGGAGCTGATGGCAACAGGCATTTCAACTTCTTTAACCAATCTAAACCCTGGAAGAATAGGGGAGGACCCTTTTCCCGAGACAGAGAAGACATTATTGCTAGGATGGCCTTCCGCAATGTGGCTGAAACAACTAAGAGTCCATCGATTCTTTGGATTTTAAGAAGGTTAAATAAGTGTGTATAGAAGCAAAGTAGTGTGTTTATTCTTTCTCTTTGTTTAGCGGAGATCTACTCCTATGCTGAGTGTTTGTGTTGTGTTTGCATGTATCACTCGTACTCTTCATTGCTTTTGTTGCTCACTTTATAATATTGTGCTTAGTTGTGTTGCTGGTGTACATGTGTGTAAGCTTCTTATTTGACGTATTTCCATGTAATTGATATTAATTTACAAAATCCTTTTTATTCTACTTTATTCTCTTTCCTTGTTTTGTGAAGAAAAATTAATTATTTGAATTCTTTTTTGAAATCTCATTTTTTTTTCTTGTAAATTTATCACATATACAATCTCAAACTTCATCCAAGAGGGTGGAAGTTGTGTGTTTATAGGATATTTGTACGAGGTAGAGTCCCTTTTTTATAAATAAGCATAGAAGAAAGCTTTCATGCATCGCTATCATATCTTTAAAATCGACACTGAAGGAGTTAAGCATAGTGAAAAGAGTCGTTTCTTTTATGAAAGACGGCATAAATCTAGTATAGTTATCGAACACTTGATATTCTTTCTTATAGTAATTATCACCTTCTAAACAAAATAGGAGTGAGAATCCCCCCCCCCCCCCAAAAAGAACAGAATAAATAAATGAAAAAGCACCGAAAGGTGTATGTTAGTGAAACAAATAGCTCAATCCTAGAGGACAGGACAAGGCTTCCCTTCGATAAAGCCAGCCCGAGGGAACTGGATTGGTCATTCCAGCACCACTCGATTATATAGGGTTGGAGCCATCTCTCTAATAGCCCTCTTGATGCGATGAGAAAATGGATAGTATTCATGTCTAGTCAAAAGAAAAAAAAACTAAAGGTCTATCCCGATGAGTCATCTAGAAGTTTTGTCCTCTCCACTAGGACTGAGCTACTTGTTTCACTAACACACTCCTTTCAATGCTTGTTCACTCATTTATTCTGTCCTTTGGGTAAATCTCACTCCTATTTTGCTTAGAAGGTGATCATTCCTTATGAGAAAGAAGATCAGGTGTGCGATAAATATACTAGCTTTATAGTGTATTTTGTCAACGAAATGACTCTTTTCACTACGTTCAACTCCTTCGGTGGAGGTTTGAAGATATGACGGAAAAGGCGAAGCTTTCTTCTATGCTTATGCTATTATAGGATATAGGAGAGTGACTATATACACAGAACTTCCATCCTCTTGGATGTAGTTTGAGCTTGTATATATGAGAAATTTACTAGAGAAAGACCAGTCTTAAAAAAGAATTCAAAATAATTTTTCTGCACATAACAGGGAAAGAGAATGAACTAGAAAAAAGCATATTTTTTTCATTAATAGCAGTTACATGGAAATACATCAAATAATAATTTACAGACACATACACCATCCACTCAACTAAACACAACATAAAAAAGTGAGCAACTGAAGCATTGAAGTCTACCACTTATACATGCAAACACAACACATACACTTATCATAGGAGTAGAACTCCACTAAACAAAGAAAAAGAAGAACGATCTTGGAATCTATAGAACACGTATTAAACCTGCTTAAACTCCAACGAGTCGGCTAACACTTAGTTAATTCCGCTCGCAGATGCGGAAGTTCCATCCTCACATAATGAGTCTACCTATCTCAGGAAAAATCTCCTCTTCTCTTCTTCAAGGTTTGAATTGTGTATGTTAAGGAGTTGGAATATGTTTGTTCCCACTAGGTCCGGAGAAAAAAGCAAGGCACCATGCTCTAAAAGAGCATGAAACGTTTTCTGACAGTTGCACCTGTCATTTTCAGCATTTAGAATTGTTTGATCAATTTGACAAAGTGTTTCACTGATAGCAGGATCCATATCTCCCTTTGCTTTCAAAAGAGAAAGAAGCTTCTACTTACAGGCGTTGGAGGCCCTTAACCTGAAGCTTCTACTTTAGTGGGTAACCTTTGTGTTGCTTAGAAAATTTTAAGTTGTCTAGAGTGATAGCTTAGTGGGTAGAGTAGCATCTACTTAGGCTCATCAAGCAATAGAGTATTTGTTTGTGGTAAGAGATTAAAAAACTTTTGCACATTTGTGAAACGATTTTCGTTGTATTGGAATATTAGTGAACAGGAAATAAAAATCATGTGAGATAGGTCGTGTTTAAACTCCCTGAGAAAGAAGGTTCCACGTAAAACTCCTTCTGTTGTAACTGCTTAGTTTCGGATATCCTTATTGTGTGTCCGGGGACCTCCGGTCCATTGATGGATAGAGACACAAAAAGATGCTAACAGCATGGATAAGTTACAAAACCTATATGGTGGGATCCCAAGCAATCCCTTGGATGACCAATTAATCACCCACTGGATAATTAATACACTGGGATAACTTGTTCCACACTAAATGATCACACAGCTAACGGGAATACCACTCACATAACTCCTGATGTTGTAATCTTTACATCCCAGACCAGGATTTGTTTTGGGTCTTACATGTAAAAGCGCAACATCCACTGTAGAGAATATTTCTTAGTCATTCTCCGACATGCACTATTAAATTTATAACAAATTTTTTGACGGAGATATGCTTAGTCAAGAGACAGATTATTTTTATCTCGATTTTCGTGTGGTGGTGTTTTGATGAGAAGTTCTATATTCAAAAAATAACATCTTGTGTTTTTAAATTACTAATAGAATGGCATTGAATCAAATTGGGGATGAAATTTTCAATAGAAATCAATCGAAATATGTGAATTCCAGATATTTTGATGACATATCAATTTTCTTGAAAATTCTTTTAAAACACACATTGGAAAGTAAAAACACGCAATCCAGTGAAGTATAAACGTGACAACTTATTATTATAGAAATTACCATTGTTTCAGATAGAAAGAGTTACAATAGAACTTGAAATAAATTGTAAACTGTAATTAATATTAGTTTCACTCGATTTCAATATATCATATTAAATCCCTGGTTAATATGAATTTCGAGGGATACTTTCTAACAAGATTTTCTTCATATTCAAGGCTCAAATTGAGAATTTTTGTTAAGGATGGATGGATCATTTACATCCCACCATATCTTTTGTTGATACTAATAATGTTTTCATTTTCTTTCTCTTGAATATTTGGTAATATGTTGGATTTATTTATTGTGTTCTACCAACAAAGATTGTTGTTGACTAGAATTACTATTCTTTGATCCTTAACCAGAAGTGTCAAGTTCAAGTCTTGGCCATGACTTACATTGGTTAGAAAGAGGTTCACCCTCAGTTTGAGACTTTTCGGTATCCGAGTCTAATTGAGTCCCAACGTATATATCAATCGCCATATAAAAAATATTTTCTTCTTGTACTTATCATAAGTCATTTTGCAAAAGAAATCGAGGGTGAACTCAAAGATTATGAAATTAGAATCATCAATCTTATATCTTTTAGTGAATAACCCATCAATCTCCATAAAAATATTTACTTTTTTTTCTTTTTTGTGTTATCTTCATATAAAAAAACTTTTTCTTAATTTTTATCGTTTCTTGTGTATGAAGTTAGATTCATTTAAAGTTGATAATAATATAAGCATTGATAGAAAATGTTGTTGTTCAGTTAGATTAATTTATGTCTTAGTTGTTCTATGGTATAATTTGATAATTTTTATAGCTTCAAAATAAATTTGCGTATTCCTAAAATTATTAATTACCATGGGTACCACAATCTCGAACAATCGAAGCCCTACATAGCTTGAGACAGGTGGAGAGATAAGACTTGCGACTAGAACGAAATATTGTTTTTCAAATTAAAAACACAGCGGAAAAAAGGACAAAAGCAGGTGGGGATAATCAAGCTATTGTTCTTTTCTTTATTATGTTTTCGAATTATTTGAATCTAGATATGGAATACTTAAATCAATATTACTTGTCAAATTTTTTGCAATTCCTCTAGAATGACTATTTATGAGAGAGATGGAATTAGCTAAGCCAACAATAGAAATCCACGAAGGATTATATAACAAAGAAGAGATCTAAGTACGCACACAGAAACAAAGATAGACATGAAAAAACTTGATTAGCTAATATCATTTGCTCTAAAGTAAAATTAATATACAAAATCATGCATATTCTCATCATGCTTATGAAGGGGAAAATAGAAAATCTTAAACATGCTTCCTACAAATAAAATACCTAAGTGCATTCTCTTCACACTTATAAACCAAATCAAGGGTGATTCAAATGTGTTGGAGGCCAGTAGATAATGAATATGTGAAATGTAATACAGATGGTACATCTAGATAAAACTCTGAAAGGGATCATTGGAATTTCGTATGAGGAATATAAATGGTAATATATTTGCTGATAAGGTAAGACAAATGAGTATATTACAATGCGCAACACTCATACAAAATTTAGAATAAATAAGGCAATGCAATGAGATTATATACGAGGCAGGAGAACTAAGATCGCCTGGTTAATATTGCGATTGACTCACATGTTAAGAAATTTTATTATGAAAATTTGGGAAATGGGAGGTCTCCTGGCCGATATTTGAAGTAGTAGATGAGATATTAACGAGGATGTATGACAAAAATATCAGAATAACTCATAATATAAAGGAAGGCAATTGATAGGCTAATCATCTCCGAATACAATACTAGATGAAGGAGGAGAAAATATAGTCTTTCTTTGATCTAAGAGTATAGAAGGAGAATAATTAATAATGATAAGCTAAATTTTCCTTACTTAAGAATCAGGTTATACAAGAGATGAGAAGTT
Organism: Solanum habrochaites; assembly: GCA_027704765.1. Lineage (NCBI taxonomy): Eukaryota > Viridiplantae > Streptophyta > Magnoliopsida > Solanales > Solanaceae > Solanum > Solanum habrochaites. The sequence continues at coordinate 10,081 of JAKWJA010000772.1, forward strand.
GGGATGAAAAATTGACAGTATTTACTACTTATAATGATAAAATCCCATGATGCAAGAAGAACATGATAAACTAAATTTTTAACTAACCTAGTTTCTTTGATTTTAAGTAGACAATCATGGAGGACAAAAAATAACAACACAAATTTGGATATATATAAAATACTACATACAAATTGGTGTATGTTATGTTTCTTGAAGTCGTCTTAGTTCAAAAACTCTATTAGCTGAAGTAACTTTTCAATATATATGTAATCAACCAAAATGATGCCACCCATACGCCTTCCCTTAAAACTTTTTATACAAGATTACTCAAGAATCACAAATTGCACACTCCATATACGATGAAATCACGAGCCATAAGGAATCAATAAGCACCATTACTTACTTCAATCATGATAACGCTCAAATCTCTCAAGACCAATTTTCAATTTTATACTTTTAGGCATCTTCGGCTTCTTTTGAGGCTGTTACATATGTGGCCTTTGTACATTAGGATGCTACTTTTACTGTACAAAAATCTATGTTTTCAAGTGAAGAATTTTTTAAAAAAGTAAATCATTATTTTAATTGTAGGCCACATAGTTTAAGAAAAGATGAGAAAAAATCACTTATCAAGCGTCACGAAGACAACATGGAGGACGAATCATAACTAAAGGCATGAAAAAATGCAAATAGAGGAATTAACAGCTAATCAATATCAAGAAAAATATTAGGAGCCTAGATCGACTTCAAAATAGAAAATCTCAAAGGAAACCTCCAGATGAAACTCTCCACATCCAAATACTTTGACCAAATATAACTCTAAAAAATATTAAAGAACAATTTTTGAAATGTGGTCGATAATTCAAAGGGAACAGTAAACACATTAATCATAAGAAGTAGAATAATAGAATTGCAACAAAAAATTATCTCAAAATAGCAAGAAAAAGGGAGAAAATATATACATGTTGGCTGTCAAGAATACAGGTGAAACATTTGAAAAATCAAGATTGTTATATCTGAATTTTGAGTTAACTGAACGAAATACAATCAACCTAGATATGGACGTATAATGATGAGAGACATTATAGGCATAAACGAGAAAAAAAAAAGCAAAAAAACTCAACAAGGTATCAAAATCAAAGCTTTCAAATTCAAGACACAAAGAGGAATTTCCACTTTAAATTTGAGGGTACTAGAAGCAAGGAATTTCCATATAAGGAAGGGAAAGACCAATCGACTTCCAGTCCATGCTCGTTAGGCTTTTCCCTGGGGAGCAAAGGGATGCCTACAAAATTCTTCAATAGTTGTTTTATGACTAGATACGCTAGATTTCCATAACTAAGTAGTTTAAAATGCTTCCAACTAATAATATCATATAGATCGTTGGGAGGTTGCATGCATAGTTCTCCGAACATGGAGTCTGGATGGTTGAATAAATGGCTAGTTGTGGTGTAGGTTAATGATGAATTTTATTTTTTACTGTTGGCATTCTGATATGGTTGGGTGTTACCTTGAGAAGGTAATTGAGGGTGACTGAAATATAGAATTTGGATAATTTAAGGCAAAAAATTTCAATCACAAAATGATTACAAACTAATAAGAGATCCAAGTTATAAAATTTAGTGTGTTGTTCCTCTCTCCTCATACCCATATACAGAAACAAAATAGACATGAGAAAACTAGGTTAGGAATATCCATTTAATCTTAAAGTGAAACAAATACCAAATCATGCATCATCATTATGTTATGAAGGTGGAAAGAGAAACTTCTTAAAACATGCTTCTACAAACGGAAAGTACATGATGCAATCTTTTTAGACTAATCCCCAAAAATCCAAGGTGATTCAAGTGTGTTGTAGGCAACTAAATAATGACTAGGTGAAATCTAATACAGGTTGTACACTAGAGAAAATTCTATGATCGTGAGAATTTTATATGAGAGATATAAATGACAAGCTATTTACTAATAAGACAAACTAAATGAGCATTTTACAATGCACAACACTCATACATAAGTTATGACTATATTAAGGCAATATGATATATAGCGGATAACTAATATCAATACGGGATATAGATTGAACTCCTTAAAGTTAAGAAATTCCATTCGTAAAACTCGGAAGGTCTCATGGCTAATAATTTAAAGTGGGGAAGAGATATGCATGAGGATGAGTAGTAAAGTGATATTAGAACAACGCATATTATAAAGGAAGACATTGATATGCTATCATCTAGAAAATACAACTCTTAGATGAAGGATAAGTAATACATAGACTTTTATTTGATTTAGGGTTATAGTGAAGGAGAACAATTAACTTGAAAAGCTAATGGCTTACTTAATTATCAGACATGCAAGCGATGAAAAGTTGGGGGTGAAAAAACGAAATGAAAAATTAGAGGGAGTCAATACTTATCATGAACAAATCCCCATATAAGAAGAGAACATAAAAACAAAACTTTTTTTTTGAAAAAAAAATCTAATAAAAGGTATCTTTATTGACGGACAACTCATGGAAGACAAAAAACCAACAAATGTGGAAAAAACAGGAAGAGAAGAGGAGAATGGTACATAAGAAAATTTGAATAATTTCTTGGATAGCTTAGTCAAAAAACCCTTAATTGAACTCGTTCAATATCATATAAAACTATACCACAATGATGTATCCAAACACATAATAAAGCACCATTTATAATAATGGAAGAACCAAAACCAAAAAACAATATAAGAGAAACTAATAATTAACAAGCACAAGAGAAATAAGTAGAATCCAAGAACCAAATAAGCAATAATATGCAGATTGAAATCAAGACCCTAATTCAATTTACACTATTAGGAACTGTTGATGGCATGTATTTAGTTTCACCTAAAGATCCTATAATCTATGTACAATGATCGATTATTTTCGAAGTCAAAATGAAGGGAAAGTGAATTCAAATCATCATTCTCATTGTGGGTCAACACAAGTTTTTAAAATAAAAAGAATTGTTAAAGCCATTCAAAAAAAGAATCGCAAGAGATAAACCAAAAATGTGTAACGAATTCAAAGTAAGACACGAAAAATATGAATATAAGGAATTAATTGCTAAACAGAATAAAAAATAGGAGGCTAATTATGGTACTGAAAACTCAGCCCTGTAAGCTACAGTTTGTTCAGTTGTTTAGTAAGTAATGCAGCAGTCAGTTTATTTTTATTAATAATTATAGTGTTGTTTAGGAGTTTTCTTATTTCTCTCTGTAATTCTAATTATAATTTTTTTTTTTACTCGTTGAGTCATTAATAAAGTATCTTTTCCCGCACTTACTCAGTTTTTATATGGTACAGAGCTTATAAGCTCTACCAAGAACGATTAATGTATTTTTTGAGTATGATTTGAAGCCATGGATAGCATACCAATCAAAATCGTAAGGAGTTGTAATTAGGGGATTTTTCACTTTTATCATGTCACCAGTGCTTGACCCATTGTTGGTAAGGCTATTTGTCCGAGAGTGCGATTTATTGAGAGCGTTTTTTCATTTAAAACTAATTCTCTAATATTGCTGATAAAATCATCTCATTCTAGAATAGGAAAATACCACAATTTAAATCCTTCAGACCCCACCACATTTTCTGTCGTTAATTGGTTGCCTCTCATCCCTTAACATAGACACGAACAACTGTGGACTACCGAATAAATTACCTTCTTCTTCTCCAAGAGAGGTATAGGACAACTGAGATTCAAAATACTACACAAAAAGTGAATCAGCGGTGAAGCAACTTCACCTCCTGCAATGTCAACGTTCCAGAAAATTTTTATCTCCCCAACTCTACAATTTTCCACTCTCCAGGAACTGTCTTTTCCCTGTACGGCCCAACACACTACACCACATACCTCCCTCCACGTTCACCAACCCACATTACTCTGACAACACACATAGGCAGCCCGCGTCATCTCCTTGTTTACATGCAGAAGAAACACCATCCACCAACACCCATGGCCCCTCGACCAGTATGCCCATCTATGAGTAAGATATTGCTCTTTTGCTGCCTCATGTCTGTCTCCCCCTACATGTGCTTGTCACGCTGTTTATCCCAAAACAAACATCACTAAACCCTAACACATTGTGATTCACTGGCCCAACCAAACCCCCATCATCACACGTCTATACTGCAAACAAGCTACAAACATTCCCCACTGCGAGAGATTGCAAGAACATGAAAATTGATGTTTAATTAAAAAACCAGACATGGGAACTTATTCCTCCTGACCTAACAAAAATTATTTTCTCTTTGCAGTGGCTTTTCAGGATTAAAAAGGAAAGCAGCTGGTTGGTTGATAGATATAAAGCACGGCTAGTTGCCCAAAGGTTTCACTCAGAGACAGGCATTGACTTCCAAGAGAACTTCATCCCAGTTGTAAGCATACATAGTCCGGATTATCCTCTCTGTGGCACTTCGAAAATATTGGATCTGCCTTCAACTTGATGTTAACAATGCTTTGCTTCCACGGGAAACCTGGAAAAGGGGTGTACAGGAACACCTCTAGATTCTTAATGATGACAAACCACCTCATATAGGTCGAATGCGCAAGGCAATATATGGATTGAAACAAGCCCAATATAATTTTGTTAAGACGAAATAGATTGTTGTTTCGCTACGTCAGACAAGGTCTAGGTGACACAGTGTTTGTCCGTCTATTGTCGATGTATTATTTTCACGGGCAGAAAACATTTCAGTGTCGATTAGGTCGATTAGGTTATTGATTCACTTTTTTCTCACTTCTCTATATTAAGGAGTTGGAAATTTCACTAACTTTCTCGGGTGTTGAAGTTGACGCAGTCCGACGGCTTTAATTCTCACCCAAATGAATTACGTGAAGAGACTTTGAATGATGAAGTATGACGAGTGCACCAAAGTGTTCCACACACCAATGAGTGCATCTGATGAGCGTACTCACATTGTTTGATGTCATCACCTAACTGATGCAACAGGTATCGTAGAGTCTAGGAAGCTCCAATTATGTTTTTCTAGATCGACATCGCCTATTGCGGTGAATAAAGTTTCCCAATTTATGAAAGCCCATCAGAACGTCATTGAAAAGTTGTGAAGCGTGTTCTCCGTTACTTGCGTGGAAACCATCAGTTGGGCATCCGGTGTACCCTCATTGAGGACTTCATCTGCCATGTATACGCTGATTGCAAGTTGGGGATATCTCTGACAGGTGTTTTCCCATAGGGGATATCTGTTCCTTGGCACCAATCTGCTTAGTTTGGGTACTCGAAGAAGCAAAATATTGTCTCTCGATCCTCCACTGAATCAAAGTATAGGGCAGTGGAAAATGCTCTTTCAGAAACCTTGTGGGTGACCAATCTTCTAACTGAGCTGCGTTTTCCAGTGCACCAGTTGCCTACCATTTACTGTGACAATCTTGGAGCCACATTCCTGAGCAAAAATCATGTCTTTCATAGTCGTGTGAAGCACGTTGCAATTGATTTTGCTTTGTTCGCAACCATGTAGAAATAAAGAAGGTTCATGTTGTTCATGTCCATGGTGCCGATCAAATCGTTGACACTCTCACCATTCACTACCTAAACCTACTTTCAAGCAAAATATATTCAAGTTAGGCTTAATAACCAATCATCTAACTTGAGGGGGCGTATTGGCACTGAACAACTCAGCCTTGTTAGCTACTGTTAGTTCAATTTAGTTTGGATATTGCAGCAGTCATTATTTATTTATATTACGTTATTAGTTTGTTTAGTAGTCTTCTTATTCTCTCTGTATTTCTATTTAATACTCGTTTGAGTTCATTAATAAAGTATCTTCTTTTAGCACTTACTAGTGTATAGCTTAATGAGCTACAACATAGGAAATCTCAAATGGAACGTCTAGACAAAACTCTCCAGATCCTAAATCTTTTCAGCAGATCTAACTGTAAAGCATCCCAAACAAAAGCTTGAAAATATGATCGAGAATCAAAAGAGTGCAATAAAAATATGTATCCTAAGTAATGGACAAATAGAAGTGCAACAAGAATACCCCCAAAGGTCAAGATATGAAAAGTTGGGGCGGAAGAAAAAATGGAAGACAGTGTCAAAGACTGATATATTGCCAAAATTCCCTGATGGGAGGAAGGAAAATATGATTAACACCAACTTTATTGCAAGTAGACATTCGTGGAACACATAAAACAATACTAATTTGGATTCATATGAATAGTAAAATATATATTCGCCGTAATCTTTTTGAATTGTCTTAGCCAAAAAAAACCTATTATTTGAGTTGGTTCAATAGATATAAATCATACAAATGAGTGCACCCAACTACATACAAAGGACAACCATACAAGAATTCAAGAAAGAAAAATGCAGAAGAAAAGAAAGAAGAAACCAATACAACCAATAAGCATAAAACACGTAAAGAGAAATAGAGAGCTAGCAAAAAAAACAAATAAGTAAGCAACATGTCAGATCAAAGGAAACGTTTTAATTTCAATTTTATACTACTAAAAGTTGGTTGATGTGCAAAATACCGGGATTTCACCTTTGGATGCTACGTTATATACAAAACATTAATATATTAAGTGAAAAATTACCCGAAAGAAAAAACATAATTCTCATTTGGATCAAACAATTTCGGACCAAAAAGATAAATAAAATAAGTGAAAAGCTCACTTACCAAACATCATAGAGAGAACAACATTAACAAAGAATCAAAGCAGCTAGGGGAAAGTGTGAGTAGAGGAATTAATTGCTAACCTGAATGAAGAAAAAACAGAAGGAAACTAGATTAGCTTCACAATAAAAAATCTCAAATGGAACCTCTAGACGAAACTCTCCAAATTCCAAATATTTCCAACATATCTAACTCTAAAACATACTAAAGAAAAGCTTGAGAATAGGATTGTCAATCAAAAGGTTGTAACAAACACATGAAACAAGAGAAACGGACAAATCGAACTGCAACAACAAAATACCCCGAAAGGTCCAAAGATGAAAAATTGGGTTGAAAAATGGAGGGAGTACAATACATTATGAAAAAATCTCTGATGGGAGGAGAGCACATGAAAAACAAAACTCTTTAGACTAATCGTTTTTCTTTGGGAAAGTATTACATTCATGAAAGACAAAAACAACAACAAAATTTGTGATAATATAGAATAACATACCAAATTTGGAGTAATGTTTCTTGAATTGGATATTTCAAAAACCTCTTAATGAATAGGTTCAATACATATGAATCATTACAAATATGAAAAAAACAACCATACAAGAACTCAAGAATCAAAATTCAAACACCATTACAACAATATTACATAATAACAAGCAAAGAGAAGAAATCAAGAAGCAACTGAGAACAATTAAGAAATGCAACTGCAGATCAAATCAAGTCTAATTTCAAATTTTACACAGTTTCGTTGAGATTGGTTGACGTGGCAATGTATAATATTTTTCACTTAGGATGCTAATTCTATTGTATCGTTTTTTAATGCAAAGCTAAAAGAAAAGGAAAAGATATTCTCCAATGTAGGTCACTAGTTTAAATGAAAAAATAAACACGAAAATAGGCAAGCTCTCATACCAGCATCCATAGAGGAACATCACGGAAATAATAATAGATGGCACGGAAAAAATGAGAATAGGGTACTTAAGTGCTAACCAGTATCAATATACAAAAACTAGAAAGATTTTCGATTGCCTGCAGAATAGGAAATCTCAAATCAGACCTCTAATGAAACTCTCCATTTCCAAAATGTTTTAACCAAATCCATTCTAAAGCAACCTAAAAGAGTGATTTGAACATGAGATCGGGAATCAACGGGGGGAATAAACATATCAATAGAGAAAAAAAACAAATAGGAACTGCACAAAAAAAATACCCCAAAAAGGTAAGAGTTGCAAAGGCAAAAATGTGAATAGGAAATTAAGGGTGAAGCAAAATCAAGGAAAAAAATGGGGCTAGATCTACTCCAGGAATAGGAAAATCTCAATGAACCTGCTTAGAACGAAACTCGGTCTAGATCCCACAAACTGTATTTTTTTAGAAAAAAAACCACACACACTAAAACCATCCTCCAAGAAATTTTTTGAAAATTGAGATCGAGAATCAATCGCAAAGCAAAATCAAGAAAAAAAATGGGGCAAGATCAACTCAAGAATAGGAAATCTCAAATGAAACCTACTGACGGAACTCTATAGATTACAAATATTTTCAACAAATCCAAGTCTAAACCATCCTTTAAAAAAATTAGAAAATTGGGATCGAAAATCAAAAGGGTGCAATAAACACATGAAACAAAAGAAACAAAAAAACATGACTTCAACAAAACACAATCCCCCAAAAGGTTAATGTTAAGAAAGAAGAAGTCAAAAGATTGGCTGACTACCTGGGCGTTGGGCCCATAAGGTTAGGATGAAATGAAGTGGATCAAAAAACCTAAATAGGTCAAAAAAAGTTAGGCCCAAACCATTACTTAATTCACGGGTTGGATTGGGGCTAACTTAATTAGGCCAAACCCCATTTTGACAGTTCCAGGGCATTGTAGCCCATGTGACAGATGAGGATGAACTCCACAAATAACAGAATATCATATTGGTATAAGACATTGTCTCTTCATCTAGAAAACAAGTTAGAAAGTGATAAAAGTATCCAAAGAGGAAACGGGAGAAAAATGTCACATATAGGGATTTGAAAGCTCAAATACCAGACAAGGCACTTCTATCAAAATCACCAAAGTAACCACTACATCCACAATATTGAATTCCTAAAAAAAAGGTCAGCAGACAAATCGAGAAGGGAATGTTGCTAAAATTAATGGAGACGTACCCGATGATTTGACAAAAATGATAATGATACGGTCCCAAATGAGGGGTGAGAACCTACATCAAAGGAAAAAGAAAGTGGAGTTTGAAAAAGATGCTCCCTGCGACCGAATTGTGGAGAAAATGAAAAGACTCAATTAGGAAACCCTAATACTTAGATTTCCGGTTGGAATAGAGGCGGCAAGTCATCAGTGAGTTGAGCCAATTTTCTTTATATATTTTTTTCGTTTAATCGGCAGACCCTCTTTTGCCAACTTTTGAAATTCAATTAAAGGAGCACTTAGATACTCTATTATTTAAGAAAAGGTGGGGGGGATATATATTTGTCGGCAGTCAAGAATAAAAGTGAAATATTTTATAATCAAGATTGTTATATCGTAATTCTTAGTCAACTGAACAAAATAAAGTCAACCTAGAAAGCGAATAAAGACGAGAGACAAGATAGGCATAAATAAGAAAAAAGAAAGCAAAAAATAAACAAGAAGCAACAATCAAATATTTCTAGTTCAATAAAGTGGAGGACATAGATCACAAACTTAGTTGGTCATATCCTCCTCGTTTTATCTTGAATTTGAAAGCTTCGATTTTGATATCTTGCTAATTTTTTGCAATTGTTTTCTTGGACTTATGGAAAACTTTTAATTCATCTTTATACATTTCTATATTGGTTGTTTTAGGTGGACAGCATTTGTTCGATGAGCTCAAGACTAAGAGAATCGATGCATATATGATTTGTATTATCGGAATTATTTCACTTTGTATCTTGACTATATCAGACATATATCTTTTTCCTTTTTTCGTTTAAACTAAACATCGAAGCGAAGGGTCCTTTTATTCAATTCAAACAAAGTAACTAAAAAAAGAGGATCGAAGGCCCTTTTATTTTCCAATTTCCAAAAGGAAAGTAAACTAAAAAAAAAGACGATCGTTGATCCCAAAACAAAACCAAAACATAAAAGAAATTGACCCAGATTCGTAAAGGTAAAGGAAAAATTACCTATTTTATTATCAACCTTAAGAATAGACTTTTCCTATTTGAGATCCTTCATTTATTTTCCTGGTTAATTAGAGTCATCAAACAACTTCAATGGGAAGTGTCCATCCTTACCATATTTCTTAAGTTCCAGAGATGCGTCTCCATTGATTTCAAGCTTCCATTTCCTTCCGCTTTGTTTGTTGACCAGTTTTTTTTAGGGACTAAACCTGGTGATTGCAATAGTTACTTGGTGTGTCATTGTTCATTAGAGGTTCTCATCTTGGTATGTAAGTTTGCAACCCCAATAGTGACACAGTTTATCCTTGTCCCTCTGTTTATTCTTTTACCGCTTTCTAACTTTTTGTTTTCCAATAGACAATGGAGATACTAGGATGCTCATGCTCTTCTTCTTTGGGGATTTCATCCTCATATGTCGTCATATAGTTCCCAATCTTTTGACTTTTTTCTTTGCCTTTTGGGTATTTTGCAGTTCTATTTGTCTGTTTCTTCTGATTCATGTGTTTATTTCACCCTTTTGATATCTTTGTGAGTTTTTGCTCCCTTTTTTTCTTGTTTATGTTTAATGTGTCTCTCATCTTTATACGTCCATTTCCAAGTTGACTACATTTTGTTGAGTTGGCTAAGAATTCAAATGTGGTGATTTTGATTATTAGATGTTTGACTTGTATTTTTGACATCAATCGAACTCAAAATTCTCAATAGACATGTAGGCTTAAGTCTTTCATGTAGTACGCCCATAAATCACCTATCATAATTCGAACAATCCAATCCAATAAAAAAACACAAAATCCTCCATATATCTCTATTTGTCACCAAACCAAAGTCAACTCTTTAGAAGAGTCGGTTATAAAACCTTTATAAGTATGTGTCAAACCCAGGATTTATACGTAATGTCTCATTTCCTTACATATCTTGAGTTGTACCTTGACATAATTCTAAATATTGAACTCTCAATATACAACAGATATGTTCCTTCTGATACTTGTTCTACCAATGCTATTCGTTTTCCAAACAATCATTAAAATTTTTACCATATACTTTAACCAAAAACATCAAGTGAAACACTCATTAGGTCTTTGAAATTCTAAAAACTCAAACATAGAAAAAGGCCTTCCCAAATGCTCGGTAATCGACACTGACGATGATTTTACCTTACCAATTATATTGCGCACCCATTTTTTTACAAAATAGGGTTTTGACAAACAAATGACATCTCTTTCTACCAAATAGAGAAGAGTCGCTACCTGACAAATAAAATGTGTGTTAGGACACCATTCTATACTAAACAAATAAATGGATTAAAAAGGGTTATACACAATCAAATATTAGGTAAGTGTTCAAATTATCTAAAAAGTAAGGTGTTAGGCACCTTTCAAGGTCCATAAAAGTGGATCCAACCGAATCTTATAATTATGTGGGGATATGTGATAAGACAAAGGGGGATATTAACTTATATTAAGTAAGACATGACTACACAATTAAATTAAAATTCCCCTTACTAGCCCACGAACAAGAATGCAAGTCGATAGATCCTTCGATCATCGATTACAATATCGACTTTCCACACTTATCATGACAACATCACCGATCTTAGGCGCTTATGGGAGCCTAGAATACACATGCACCACCAAAGTCTTCATAAGAACTCCAGGGCGAGGGCCATGGTGAACCCAAATTAATAATGAGAAGCTTTTAAATCATCAATAAAGACATCAGGACGGGCTGTTGATTGAATCGGTCAAATAGTATATAAAAAATTTATTTTAAAACTTTAAACAAGTAAACATATTAAGCATGAATCCATAATTATCTAAATTAATACAAAACTAGGCGAGCAGATAATTGAATAAATTGACATGATTATTATTTAAGCGACAAGTACAAATAATGGCAACCAAAGGGGCATCAATCAATCAATTAAAGTAAATTATGTGATAAAATAGGAAAGATTCTACTGAAAGCAACTTAACAAACATAGTAAAATGATTATTAGTTAACAAAAAAATTAAAATAATAAGAACTATTCATTATTAAATTAAATAATCATGTGAGGCTAATACTATTTTAAAAAATTAATATTCATAAGAAGGCAATAATTAGTTTAGAAAATATATATACAATTAACAACAAAGATAGAAAAATTGTAAAGGTGAAAATGTAAATAAATCTACCCCAAACAAAGATGAATCATAATTATGAAAGAAAATGACTTCTAAGCTTAAAAAATACTTCAAATTTAAACCAATCATCTAGAACATAATAATAGTATTTAAAGGATAGTTGAAGATTGGATTTAAATACAAACACATAAATATATTTACATAAAAATACACTATTCATTTAGAAAAATCTTTGGTAAGCAATACTCTAAAGGTCACATCATCTTGGTTAAAAATTTGGAACTAAAACCCACAATTCTTTTCA